>JADRCD010105556.1:7966-25319 GCA_019843815.1 Montemys delectorum | reverse complement strand
TCTAATCAAAATATGTACATGCCTTCCATTCATTAGGACACAATTAACTAACCAGGTAAATATCTGAAGACGCTCTAACTAAAAGATGTGCAAGCCTTACATTCATTAGGACACAATTCTGATGTTCTAGCTACTGATCAAAACAAAAGGATAGGAGAGTTAAGGGAATATTGTCACCTTATTAACAATAAAAATAGAGGATGGGAGATAACATCCCTCTGGTTGAATAGTGTTGAGATAAAAGCAAAAAATCAGGATAGGAAAAGAAAGCACGGCAAGTGTGTGAACTTTAGTTGTGTTCAAATGCTGAAGTTTGCTCTTAGCTGTCCCCTGAGTCACAGGGACCATTCTCACGCCCACAGACTTACATTGCTTCCATCTGTAATAACTTGTGCTTTCCTCTCACTTAGTGTGTGAGCCTAAGGTGATGGCTAGATTCCTTCATGCATTACAGACACCAAAATTGTGATCATTAACATTTTCTTAATGAAGTAAAGCAAACAAAAAAGTGAAAAGCAGTTTAAAAGGTGAAACACAAATGATCTTTTGCCACAGAACTGCAGATGAAGAGTACTGGGATGCCAGTAAAGATATGATGAAAAATTAGTTTTGAAGAATTTAAGATTTGCTGCTGACTTTCACATAATCACTGCTTGACAAAATATAAACATGAGGGGAAGAAGCCACAGGATAGAAAAGAGGGAAAGAGAAATGGAGCAATGAAGAAAGGAAAGGAGGGAGAGAAAGGGCGGAAGAGAGGGAGGGAGGAACTGGAGAGAAGGACAGTCATTTTGTTATTCTAAAAATGCTGAGTTAAGCATTGACATGAGACACCATAAGGATAAAGGGAATGCCCATGTTGAACTAGTAATATCATCTGGCTAGTGCTCTTCTGCAGGAGCATTTGGAAAAGAATCTTCAACATTTCTCTTAATCTTTATTTTGTTTTTACTGTGTGGCCTTCCAAAAATAATTCCTATTCCACTATAGGCTACAGAGAACTTAAAATGCAATTACTCCATGAAGCTATCCAGCCAAATTACCCATGCCAGGGGATTTTATGAGAACACACACTTAATGTTCTGTGCTTCCTAAGGAAATAAGCAATACCAGAGGTTGGCTTTAGGCGACTTTAAAAGAGAATGGATGAAAATGCAACCAATCATAACATCACTCTTCTACATATAATCTTAAAACTAATTCCAACTACAGTGAACTTCACATTAACCCTGAACAAAGTGGAGGTAGTTTACTGAAATCAGAGACGGTATGAAACCAAAAGCTCTCTATGCCAGTACTTTTGAATTTTTGAACATATTCAAAATAAAAATTAACTAACTTCATAATCTCTGTGTATCAATAATTTTTACCAGAAAAACCTGATATTTATTTCATATCTTCTTCTGTCTTTCATTGGTGTGCTATGGAGATTGGAAAGATGATCTTTGAGAGGCCTTGGGTAGCTCTGAGAAGAGCACAAAATCATTCTGTAGGTATTACATTCGTATTTGTCTGTCCTGGGTGACCACATTCATACAGAAATGAAAATTCCTAACAGTAATAACAAAAGTATTTCATATGTGTTTTTTTAGGGGGTAGTCAGTGGAAGCAACATTGTTATACATTTTTTATAGGTACATTTTCAGGTATGTTCTTCTCATATTTAGCACAAGAAGCTACTCAATGTTGTATTTTGCTGACATTTCTTCTGTTATTCAATCTCATTATGATTAACTCTTGTTAAACAACATCAGCCATTGTTTCTACCTTCAAGTTTCAGAAAAGATCAATGAAAGGGTAAAAGAAAAATAACAACTAGTATGAGATTGTTTATCCTGTTCAAATATTGTCTCTGAGCATATGGTCAGTTAGGAAACATAACTGCAAAGGTTATTTCTTTGCAATTAAACTATGAAACTAAAGATTTTGTCTCATAGAAAATTTTAAAAAGATTCTTAGTATAAATTATACTTTCCATGCAAAACATTTGGCTGAAGATTAAAATTTTTGACTGTGTTCATGAAGTCACTTGGCAATAAAAACAATAAGTAGCTCTTTATATGCCAAATACTGCTTTAAAAGAGGTTTCCATTTTCTAGAAATTTGTATTAACTAATTTAATCTTTATTCAATTTTCAAGTCAACTGTGGTTGTTATTTTACTTTAAGTTGTAGAAAATTTGTGTCACAGAAAAGGTCACAAGTAACTTCTTCTAGGATTATAGCTGAAGAAATCCCTGCTGGGATTTACATAGGTTTAGAAGCAGAGTCCACATGATTGCCAGAAGTGCAAGAGATCCCTTTCCCAGGAAACTAAACTGACTTTGTGTGCCTTTTTCTCTTTACAGAAATGGTGATGCCATCACTCTTCTTGTCTACTGGAAGCTCATCCATCTAGTGCTGTTAACTTTGGATCCTGATGAGGAGCTAGGACAAAGAACTTTGGTGACAGCCTAAAACTATCATTTCAATGCATTCATTCACTCCTCTTCTTAATATAATAATTCAACTTTTCAATAATTCAACTATTTTGTGCATTAAAACATTACTGTTGTATGATATAGTACATGGACTTTATGTATGTATTATACAATTAATTAATGCTAGTTAAATTTATCTTTCTTTACAAAACTTCATTGTGTATGATGAAACCATTCAAAATCTGTTCTCCTGGCTTTCTGAAATACTTAGTAAATCTGGGTTATCTGTAGTTGTTCCCAATGTACAACTGAGTACCACTGATGAACTACCACATAACCTGCTACTGATTCTTACTCTCCAGCCCCCCTTCTACTCTCACCATCTGAAATCAACTTGATTGCACATCTGAATGAAATCATGTGGTACTTGTTTACTGTGTAGCTTTTTCCTTCAAATTGAACTCCTATCTCTTCTTGTAAGAAAGGAAGGAGTCAGTTTAGACTCAAAAAAATACTTACAAGGCTAGGGAACTCAGGAAGATTTGTAGATCCAGAAACCTCAATAAGTTATAACTGTTTTAATTTACAAGGTCCCATCCAAGGTTGTATAGAAATTATTGTTAGTGTTACAAATACCTTAACTGGGGCTGCCTACAAGTTGAGGAAAACTCCCCAAGGATACAGCTTTAATGAGTAAGGTGCTATTTTTGGTGATACAGTGGCATTTGAATCTCCCATGATCCTCTAAATAACCCCCCTCCAAGAAAAAACATATTCATTCACCAAACTAGACTTGAATGGAACCATTTCTTTAGTCTGCCATCAGTATCTTATCTCTGGTGGATAAACATTTGTTCATATGTCTACAAAAATGTTAACACAAAGTGGTACCCAACAAGGCTCAACCAAACAAAGTGTTAAAGGAGAGTAATTAAAAAGCCACTGCAATGAGTGCTCAGATGTGCAACTAAGGCTGACCTATCTGTATACGGAATGTCTGCAGGGGCTATTGAATTATGATTGCGTTTTCTCACATCTTACAGTTGATATGCCTCCTTGCTGTAGTGGTACTGACATGCTTTCTGTGACCAGTGATAAGATATACAGCCAAACCCAAGCTGTCAGAGAGTGGAGCATTCTTAGGAAAATTCTAGGATGACTGTCTTTTACTCTGAGGTAGGTAGTGGTGTGCCTTCTTGGTGAATGGGATTTTTCCCACAAATCTCGGAACATCCTCAAAATAGCTGATATACTACAGAATATTCTGTAGTTAAGATTGTAAGCTGCTCATAGTAGTGGTTACATGGCTTTATGTTGTAGACAATAAACATGAAATTGAAGCTTAATACTCTACCCAAAGGAAATTTTCACACTTAAGAGAACAATTACAATGAAATCTGAAAGCCAGATACTGTCACCCACATTAGCCACTAGTTTAAAGAAAAGTGGGAAATGGGTGTTTGGAGGGTGAGATAGATGTGCTGATTTTTATCAGTTTTGATATCTAACAGGATGCAAAGGGAAAAGTGTGGATCAGATCTACAATAAAGAGCTGATATTGGAATTCAAAACTGTGGATTCTTTGAGAAGAATATGACAAGTTGAAAGAAGAGAATAAAGCGTTGGTAAGAGATGATACCTCTCAGGCTCCTTTAACATGGAAGAAGAAAAGTCAGTGATTCAAGATGAAGACAACACCTTTAATAGATTATCACAGAAACATATTACAATCAGAGAAAACTGCATCTAAACCACTGAAATGAAGAAATACTTTTAAATAAAACATGAAAGAGCCTCTCACAGACTGAGACCATAAGATCTGGAGGCATCAGGGTTAGCCTGAGTGCTATGGAGAAAGAGAACCTGAATAATATCCTTGCCCTTTCCTTCCTGAGAAAGGATGACTATACTTTGAAACAACACAAAGAAAATTGGTCCCTGAGGAGCTGGCACATATAAGCCATTAGGAACGTATAGTTACTATTGCCTGAGTTTCCTTTGACTATCAGGACTTAAAGTCAACAGTAAATAGATCACATTAGTGAGAGAATTAGGCATATGAGAGATGGTATTTGGGGAATAGTTCATAGGAATACATAGGGCCATGTTCACATCAGAGAGTTTTTTAAAAAGTAATTCACTAGAGACATTTTAACTGATATGGGAATTTGGTGACTTTGTTGTGTCTTATGTCAGGGTGTGATCCACATAAAAAGGAGAGACTTTGATACATCTTTAAAATTCAGATCAACAAGGAAATTGTGTTCCTAACATGCTAAAGAAATAAAGAAGGTATCAGAAATAAAGAAGATTGCCCATGTCACTTATAAAAAATAATCATGTAGTAATATTTGTGTCAATCCAGAGTCATAGGTAAAAAATAACTGACAGAGACAAATGTTATACTAGGTAACTTCTGGAGGGCTTTAAAGTCTATAAGGCAGTTTGCAAAAGACAAAAATGATAAAATGATGAAAGTTTAAAATTCACCTGGTATCATAATTAAACAACTTTTCAATCAGAGCACATCTCTTCCCAAAAGAATATACCCTGAGGGTACAGGTTGCTTCCTAGGTTGGGGCACTTTCAATAGTCAGGTATAGACAAGAGAACAATACAAGCCATGCTGCTGGTCAGGAGCCCTTCAGAAGCAGAGACCTGTCTCCAACAACATGCTCAAAACACTGGACAATGGTCCTGCATCGTTTTAGGCCCAATCTCAGTTGAATAGCACAATTCACCATTACTTAGATTATCAAGCGAAGTACCACATGCTCCCAAGAAGCAGCAGAATCCCAAGATGAGGTGGTCAGATTGCTGACAGAAAACAACTGTAGATTATGGAAAAATAAGTGCATTAGGGGCTTCTATTCATACTCTGTACCCAAAGTTGTCCTGTCCTTGAAATAAGCAATTAGGTATTATCATCATTATGAATGTTGTTGTTGTATTAGACCTTGAAACTGATTCTTTTCTGGTGTCCCTTAGCTGTCTAAAACCTTCTTGAACTTTTCTTGGTATGTACAGCTCTTGTCCTTGAGAGATCCTGTTCACCATCTAAAACTGTTTCATTTTGTCAATAATAACCTAAAATAATAGTTTATTTACTACTGTGTATGTATATAAGTGCACACGCAGTGTGTATGCTGCTGCCAATGGTGACCAGAAGAGTTTGTCTCATGAATGGTGTTACTGTCTCCTTTGAGATGTCTGGTAAGAGTTCTAGAACTAGAACTCACGTCTTATAGAAAAAATAACAAGTACTCTTAACCAGTAAGCCTTGTGTTCAGTTGGAAGAGCAATAGAATAGCAGTTAATGAGTTAAAGAGAAGGCAATCTATGAGAGTGGGAAAGGTAGTCCATGGAGTTATAAAGTTATTGAATGAATATCCTAATGTTAGGATTGGGCTATGTCCCTATAATTTGTTAGCCAGACAAGTCCTAAAGGTAGGGCCCCAAATGATAGGTGTTATTGCCACTACTACTAATTACATGCCACAATGAGAGATGCATTCCTCTTACTGAAGACCCTGAATGCTTCAAATGTAAAGAATGGACAAATAATTCCCTGATTTTCATTGTCATAGGCAATATGGAATACTAGGGTAGAAGTGTCACAAGTGTGTCTACTCTACTATGATCTCTGTGTGCTACACTACCAATATGGCAGGCAAGATGTAACCACTGGAGCAAACAATGACACAAATGTTATAGGTGAATTAAACTACTCTCTCATTGAATTTGGGGATAAAACTCATATCTTAAACTCTAAAACAGTCCAAATCCCTGTGATTGTCTGGGGCAAAGTGAGTTAAATATATGTGATATGGCTTCAAAATTTCCTTGTAAACCTTCTAAACATTTGTCTTTGTGCCAAGAGATTACCAAAACTTTCAGCCTTTATCACTCATGGAAGAAAGCTTCTTTTTATAGTGCACAGTGGTTGTTGCAGGGATTCATAATCAGTCAACCCACTAAGAATAAATAGCCTATTTTTCTCAATCATGAATTGAGAAAACTAATCAGATATCTATTTCAACCCTCCAAATTTATGAAGATACTGCAGTGATGGTGAGGGAAAAAAATGTAGTAATTGGGGAAGAGTGTTCCCTGGCTGTTTCCTCTGAATTTAAATAGTCCCTCCTGAGTGCAAAGAAGAAAGTTAATGTGGTATTTATAAAAGCTACAAGGCTCAGTGTGGCAAACTGGACTCTATATTATAGTAGTATATTTAATGTATTATTACAGTAAATTACAAAAATTAGAAGGATATATCTTAGATATAATGAAAAAGCATGTTTTCTGTGTAACTGCATTCTAATAGAGAGAGAATCTGGCTCTCTGAGGTTTTGTCATTGCAACCTTTGATGACTATCAGAACTATGAGAGCTTTACCCTGGATTTAGCACACTCTCACAAATGTGAGTCAACCACGTCATCTCATATGCTAGGAAAGAAAAGAAGGCAATGGAGCTTCCAGGCAAGTGTAATACACTATAATTTTGTTCAGCCATATTGTATTAATAACCATCCAAATTTTTATAGTGACATTGTCATACCTGTTAGCTAAATTCTCCAATATATTAATTACATACATCAAAATCTTTCATAGGCTTTACAAACCAGAAACAGCCAAATGAAGTGCTTAACACTAACCTCATTTTCTAGAGGAAATAATGCCTTAAATAGTTTTAACATGATACAATGCAATTTACATCTACAATACTGTTATGATTTAATTCAAAGTATTTTTTAATTTAAATGTTCTACAGTTAATAGGAATGAATGAATCTCATGTAATTCCTTGATGATTAAAAAATATTTTGAGAAAGAAGTCCAATTAGTTAACAGTTAATTTCTGATTTATTAGGAAGCAAGTTTCTTCAACTATAATAGAAAACAAATCAATAAATGTATATAATATTTAAATAGAAAATCTAGTTCATAAATATATAATTAGGTAGATTATCATATGGGCCAAGTATCTATTACAAAAGTATTTCACTTATCAGTGAGATAAACCCTGATATTTTGTAACTATGCAGTTAGTTCTACAATGGCACATATGTCCTATATTGTTGCTAGGATTGAAATAGATTTTGTTGCTAGGAAAAGCTCTCAGAGTTGTTAAAGATTGATGCATTTTAATTAATGATATCTTTATTTCTTCTTTAGTGTAGGCCATATGTTATAACAGAAAACAATGTTAAAAAAAAAAAAGATCTGAAATTGAATTTCTATTCATCTACCTTCCATTTGCATCATATTAATCAAGCTACTCTGATGGACTGCTTTAATGGTCAATCAACATTTTCCTAGACATTCTTCATCATTACCTACTGGCAAATACCTTTGAGCTTTGCTAGACTGCCAAGGTTTCCTTTCTTTTTTTCTCGATCCATTACTAGTTTCTGGCTCTAGACTTAAGTTACAGCTATGTCCAGCTGGACAAGTGCCAATTAAGCTACAAGTGAAATGCTGGATGGTTACTGATGTTGTATCCTGGTTATCAATATGGGTACCTTGATCTCATTTTGTCAATATGCTCTGCCAGACTTGGACACCATGCTTATAAGTCACCATTCTGATTCCTCTCTTCCCTTTTCCTCTCAGTTAACATGGAAAACAAATAGGCTTCACTGGACTCTTGTCTGTCATCCTTGGCAAATCCTACAAAATAGTATTTCATCATAATCAGATATGGTTCAAAAAACACATTTTCGAAATGTTGTCTTTGGTAGAGTAGTGTTATACAGACTACCCAAAAGTTTCAAATGTAATTCAAATAAAACAAACATTCATACCTCTGTCACTAACAAGCTGCAGATTTCAGAATTACATGGTGTGTATACTTTAATCTATACACTATTGATGCCTTTTCCACAGATGCTCTTGCATCCCTACTGAATTCTCTACTTCAGGGTTTTAAGTATTTATTATTATTTATGCATGTGGATGTTTTGCTTAGATTATGTAAAGGCATACTGTATTTTCAGAGCCAGGAGAAGTCAGAAGTGCATATCAGATCCCCTGAAACTGGAGCTGCAGATACTTGTGAGTGACCATGTGGTGCTAGGAACTGAACCTTAGTGCTCTGGTACAGCAGCATGTGTTCTTAATTTATGATTAATCTTTCTAGCCCCTACCTTTATAAAAATATCTTTACTAAGATATAATTTACAAATGAGAAAATATATCCTTCTGAGGTTAAAATTCAATTGATTTTATTTAGAAAGCTCTGTAATTGACACCATGTTTAATTACAGAACATTTTATCACATTGAAAGAAACCCCTCACCACCTCGACTTATTTCCCATTTATCTTGATTTCTTTTTTCAAGGTTGTAGAAAAATACCTGGCAGAGCAACTAAAGGAAGGATGGAAAGAAGGGTTTTTTGTTTGTTTGTTTTGTTTTATTTTGAATATATAGTTGTCAGAGTTTCCCTTCTTTTGACTTTCTTACTAAAATTTATATAGTGTGACTGCCTGGATTTTGGCATACATTGGCCAATGTAAAATTCCACAAGTAGAATATTTGAAAGCAAACATAAACTACATCTAAACCTTCCAAAGGTTGAGAATAAGCTGAGGCTACCTTTATCAACTGGCAATACTTTTTCCTAGCATCACATGCCTCTTGACTATGGAAAGTACTCCACCATATTTTACTTCTTAATTCCTATTGGTCTCTAGTTCTATAAACATTTGTGTATTGATTCTCCTTCATGATTTTCTTTGAATATATTAACATCTTCAACAGTATCATTATATGTATGCTCTCCCAAGATAAAATTTCAGCAAGAGGTAATAACCAATGCTGAGCTTCCTTCAAGGAACCATTTGTCCCATGGACAGAAAGAGCCTATGATCTTTCTATAATACAGAAAGAAATACATAAAAGGACTAAAATTTAACAGAACATTTTATATACTATAATAATGCATAAGTATTAATTCTCTTAAAGGGGGTGTTTCCAATGAAAGAATAAGTCAATACATGATTTCTTTTTTTCTGTTTTATTCTTACATACAGATTTTTCAAATGTCTTTTAAAATAATTTTTGGAAATTCTATCATAAACTATGTGGTCTAATATGATCTTGGGTGCCAGATTCTTCTAAACAGCATCATTATCATCATTTGCACATCGTTATTCACTTTTCCATGTGACTGATGAGTAGCACAGGGGACCTTGAGAATATCAGATGAATAGTCATATCATGCTTTCAAAGAAAACATCCAGACTTTTGCTTGTTAATCCATAAGAATGGATTCTTCATCATGGAGTCCTGCAATAGTGGTTAAGAAATATTTTCCCTACATTGGAGTTTTTCTTTACAGTAATACTTTTGTTTCTATCTTATTACTTTTAAAATTAATTTATAACATTAGGTCTTCTTGAAAAGTATTCTGACAAACGTTGAAGTCATATTAATCTAAAATATTGTTAGATGAATTCTATATTAAGGCCATCAATTAAGTTTCTTTTTTCTTGAAAATAACATTAATCTATCTAATATAACTTCTTTCATTAATGTTGCAGTATACTCATTTATGTTGGGTAATGACCCTGTTGGTGGGCATGAGTGAACAAATATTTGGTCATTCCAAATAAATATTGATGATATACCAATGTCGATCTGCAGCAGATTGGCCTTTGATGTCAGTTTGCAGAAAATTCAAAATAAACAGTACAAAGGCGAGATGTGCCTTTGGAGACCTCTAGGGGAATAGATTTCCTCCTCTGGTCTTGAAAAGCCAGCTTTTAATCGTGCGATGAGCTCACTCGACAATGCCTTGTCCCATAGGGTTATATGGGATTCCAGTTTTATGCAAAATGCCAATATCCTTGCAAAAAGAGATAAAATTTTTGCCAATGAAACCTGGCCTGTTCCCTGTCTTGATTATTTTGGGCATTCTGATAACGCTAAATGCTTGTAAACAATGATCAATTACATTTCTAGAGGCTTCTCCTGTTTGCAGTGAAGCACACAAAAATCCCAAACAACTATCAATACAGACATAAATATATTTAAGCTTTCCAAATTCTGCATAATGTGTTACATCCATCTGCCAGATTTTATTAGGCAACAGGTCCCTTGGTTTCACCCCCAAATGCGGTACTGGAATTAAAGTAATGCACTTAGGGCATTGCTTAACAAATCATTTTTGCTTGTTCTTTGGAAATTTTGTGTTTGAGCCTCAGAGTTTGGCTCGATAGGTGGAAATTATCGTGATCCCGTTTAGCCAGGGCCACAGGATCTGAAAGTAAAACTTCCCCTACCAGAGCTTTATCAATAAGATCATTCCCTCTAGCTAATGGCACAGGTAGGCCAGAATGAGCCCAAATATGACCAATATAAAATTGGTTTTTTCGTGCAAGAATGATATTTTGTAATTGAGAAAATAGGACTCCTGCTGGGGTGTCCAACATTAACATACCACATGTTTCTAGCAGCAGTACAGATTGATAAATGTAGAAGCTGTCCATGTAGATATTAAATGCATCAGGCACAGCTTCAAAGACTTTTAAAATTGCTGCCAGTTCAGCCAATTGAGCTGAGAGCCCAGGAGTTTCTATAACCACTTATTGACTATTAATGAGATACCCAGCTTTCCCTTTTGAGGAACCATAAATAAATACCACAAGGGCATCGTTTAAAGGCTGCCAAGCAGTTACCTTTGGAAAAATCACTTCATGCATATTTAAAACTTTATTAGTTTATCCTGGGGTTAATGACTATCTATAGTTCCTTGAAATCCGATTTGAGCAAGCAGCCATTCTGTGCTATGCTGCTTTAGCCAGGAGTCTTGTTCTACAGTAAAAGGCTGAATGATAAAATCTGGTTCCTTGCCAAAATAAGTTAGTGCTTGTTTTCTACCAAGCACAATTATTTGTGCAACAGCTTCATAGTATGGCAAGATATTAGGTTTAGGAGACACCCTTGAATGGATCCACATAATAGGTGCCTTCTGCCATAACAATGCCGTAGGGGCATGAGTTGTATTGAAAATTAATAAATGCAAAGGCAAAGAATAATCTATGTAAGTAATAAATTGATTCTCAATAGATTTTTCTACCTGCTGTAAAGCAGATACTCCTTCTTTAGTTAAAGACCTAGGAGAGTTTGGATCAGAACTACCTCTAAGAATAACATATAAGGGCTTCAAGTCTCCTGTAGTAAGTTTTAGGTAGAGACGAAGCCAATTAATATCACCTAATGTTTTTTGAAAATCATTTAAGGTTTTTAGTTTGTCTCTACGAATAACTATCTTTTGAGGAATAACAGCTTGATCTGTAAGTATAAAGCCTAAATAATTATACGAATTCTGAGTCTGCACCTTCTCTGGGGCTATCTGTAGTCCCCTCTCATTAAAGGCAGCTTGTAACTCTCTGTAACATAAAAATACATCTTGGGAAACTTCCCCTGCAATAAGAATGTCATCTGTGTAGTGGGCAATATATATCATTGGCCATTTCCTTCTTACAGGATCAATGGCTTGTGCCACGAATTTTTGGCATAACATAGGACTATTAGCCATGCCTTGAGGAAGGACTGTCCATTGATATCTTTTCATAGGTTTCTTAAAGTTTACAGAAGGAACACTGAATGCAAATCTCTCACAATCCTCAGGGTGCAAAGGAATTTTAAAGAAACAGTCCTTTAAATCTATAACTATTTTGTAAAATCCTTTTGGAATTTCCACTGGAGATGGCAATCTAGTCTGTAATGTGCCCATTACCACCATAGTATCATTAACCTTTCTCAGATCTTACGATAGTCTCCATTTACCTGATTTTTTCTTTATCACAAATATAGGTGTGTTCCATGGGGAATTCAATTCCCTCAGGTGTCCCACTTCTAATTGCTCCTGCACCAGCAATGAAGCTGCTTTTATTTTCTCTTGAGAAAAAGACTACTGATTCACCCACACAGGAGTATTATTTACCCACTGGATTTTATCTGCATGGGGCACAGGAAGGACAGTGGCCATTATAGAAAATGCTTCAAACCTTTATAATTGAAACGAGGCTTATGGTCTTTGTATGTCGTAATGTTCTGTTTGGAGCTCTGCCTATTAGCTAGCTCACCAGGGCTGCATAGAACCAGCTGCATCTGTGACAACAGATCTCTCCCCCACAGAGTGATAGGGAGGTTAGGCATAACATATGGCTGGATCTGCCCTGTGTTACCTTCCTTATCCCTCCAGGTTAGAAGCTTAGAGCTTTGTTTTGGGTTATTGGCATACCCGATTCCTTGAAGGTGAGTAATGGACTCAGTTAAACGCCAAGTGGAGGGCCAGATCTGGCCTCTGATAATGGTCACATTAGCTTCCGTATCTATCAAACCCTCATAATGCTTTCCTTCAGTAGTTAGTTCAAGTTTAGGCCTCTTATTTGTAATAGACTGTATCCAATATACTTCAGGAGCACCAGAACAACTCTGTCCTGCCTCACAAGCAACAGCCTTAGGATACATAGGATGTAAAGGAACTAAGACAAGCTGAGCAATCTTTTCATAAGTGAGTACTATAATGACACCGTGTTGTGAGGAAGCCATAATTTTTATTTCTCCTTGATAATTGTGATCAATAACACCTGGGTGAATCTGTAATCCATCCACAATAACACTACCTTTGCCAAGCACAAAACCCCAAGTCTCTGAAGGCAGTGGCCCATAAACTCCAGTAGACAGAACCTTAATTCCCATTTCTGGGGTTAATACTGCATGCCAGGTGGCGGATAAGTCCACTCCTGCACATCCTGGCGCTGCTCTAAGGAGCTCAGATATAGTTCATCATGATTTGTAGGCAATCTTGGGGCCCCATGCACTGCCTTTTGGTTCCAGAACAGGGCCTAGGACTGGCCCCTGCACTCGTTTTTTTGAACAAGTACAGCCTTGAGAAACTTTTTTGGATTGACCTTCTCTAGGCCAACATTTTCATCTCTTACAACGGTCACACAGCCTCGGCACAGTGTCTGATCACTGCCTCTCTGCAATTCCCGATCTTTTGGGACACTAGCTTTTAAAATGATTTAAACTGCCACACTGGTAGCATCGCTTGCTAGCCTGCTGTTGTGCCAGAATTTCTGCAACAGTAGTGTCTTGTAATGCAACTGCAATGACTAATCCCTGATTAAAAGTAGGCCCGATGTCCACACAAAGGCGAATATATCCAGATAAATCCATCTGACCCTTGTGCGGAAGGAGAACTGCTCTGCATGTAGAATTAGTGGTCTCAAAAGCTAACTGTGTGATAAGCGGACCATCTGAATAGGAGCATCCAAGCATCCTGCTGGCTGCCTGTTGCAGCCTAGCCACGAAATTTTGGAAAGGTTCCTCTGGACCCTGCCATATTCCAGTCAAGCTAGTGCTGCCTTCACCTCTAGTAGGCAGCTGCATCCACACCTTTCTGGCAGCAATAGTGACTTGAGCAAATACCCCAGTGGGTTACTCGATTTGTCTAGCATTTCCCTCAAACCATCCTTCCCCTAGAAGCATCTCCAAGTCCCAGGCAGGATTACCTTACTGAGCATTCTGTATAGCAATGTTTTTACTATGTTCTTTCCACTTCGACTGCCAGATTAAATAATCACCTGCCTGTAAAATATCAGACTCAATGTTCTCCAGTCCTGTGGTGTTAGATTATAATCTATAATATTATCTACCAGGGCTTGGGTGAATGGCGCAGTAGCGCCATATTGATCAATCACCTTTTTTAAATCCTTAATAATTTTGCCATCAAGAGATTGATAATATCTATACACATCATCATTTTGGTCTCTGCATTCCAATACTGGAAAAGCCCGTAAACCGGATAAGTCTTGCCCTTTTTCCTGAGCCTGGTAAAAGGCCCCCTCTAAGGGCGAAGGTTCTGCCCTCAGATACCTGTCTTTCTTTCTGCCTGCCTGCATTTTAAAACCCCTGAGTTCATCACTTAATTCTTGTACCTTGTTCTCAAGTTTTGCTCTACTTAAACGAGATCCATTTTGAGATTTCTCCCTTATCTGGGAGGGCACAGACTTTGTGTAAGAGTGCTGTCTCCTCACACGAAACACTGCAAGTTTGTGCTTTGCAGAAGTTTGGGCCTCTTTGGCTACCATACTCGTGCTCGAGTCCGAGGAACTTTGGACCTCTTCAGCGTCCATAGAGGATGGGTCCTTATCCTCATCCGAAATTGTCATTTCTGAACTAGTCAGGCTTATCTCACTATCTGAATGATCCTCCTTCCACTCATTTTTCTCACTTTCATTCATAATATCCATGACCATCCCCCAAAGGTGGATGGGAAATCCATCTACCTTATTATTTGTGAGAGCCTTTCCTAATTTTCTCCCAGGACTTCCTATTAATCTTGGTAAGTCCTTCTAACCAAGGACAGTGAGCTTCTATCTGCTCTGTCAATTCTGCCAATGCTTGTTTTTTAACCCTTACTCCTAAAGGGTCCTGAGTAGCTTGTCTGCATTCTGGATAGCCACCTTTGAAATGGATGCCCCCATTTCTACAGCTGAAAATCCCTAGGTGAACCTGAAGTACTGGGTCAGTATTTCCCTACCTAGTTCCCCGCAGCCTTCCTACACAGAATCCTGGCCAACACTAGCTGAATTTCTTACTGTATGGAAGCAGCCACATTCATTCCCTTTGGTTTCCTTATTATACAGAGCTCTGTGTGTCCAACAGTACAGTCTTCAGTCCCTTTCTCTCATATCCGAGTCTCATGTAGTGTTCGGCCAGCGGATCTACTCGGTCCGTGGGTCACTTCGGGCTGGAGGCTGGACTAGACCTGTGGAAATAAAAGGGCAAAAAGAAGACACAGAGGGCCACCAAGTAGGTGTATCAAAGCGACATTTACTTTGGGGTGAAATGGGTATTTATCTCCGAGGCACAAAACTGAAACCAAAACATCTGAACACAATATATGCATAAGGTAAATACAACTCTAGACAATTAGACGCCAAGTTCTGAGTGAAATCAACTCTCAGGCAGGAACATTGTTTACAGTAAGCAAATGTCTTTAAACAGGAGGCTTTGTGGAATCTAATAGCAAGTCAGCCTCTGCAGCTTCAGGAGGAGCTGCAGTGTTGTAGACATTGTTTCAAACCACAGGTGGCAGCTACAGTCCCAGGCTGTTCATTTGCTTTCACTTTCAGAATTCAGGCAGAGGAAATTCTGCTAATTCACTTGCAGTATTCAGACAGGGGGGAGGGGGAGGCAAGACCCTTGCCTCTTAGATCTCACTATTTGTAGAAAAGGGACTTAATAAATTAGTGGTGAACATAAATGCACATTTGTAAGTGCAAGTAATGCTTTTGAAAAATTAATAAGAAACACTATAAATAAAGAACATTGTTTAGTCTAAGGGAGGGGGAATTTTTTTATAATGTAATATTTGGGCTGAACTCAGTAGGAGTTAGATTAAATAGGAGAATCAGAGATGAAAGTTTTCATGCCAAGTAGTGTAAACACTATGCAAAGACATTGTGTTAAATATTCATGGTTATCTAAAGGAATAAAACTGATAATAGAATAAACATGTGTATATATACATGCATATATGTATATGCATATACATATGGTATGTATTAAATTGGCTTACAGAATGTATTCTGGGCATTCTAATAATGGCTATTTTATACTAGAGAAACTCATGATTTGATACTTTCTCAGTTCACAAGGCTGGAAGCCTCAGTTGTCTTCATGTGGTGATGAAAACAGGATGTAATGAAAGCTACTTTTGTCTTCAATCTACTTTGGAAGACCAAAGAAGTTAGCTCTAATATTACCAAAGGAATGATGCAGCAAAATGTTGGGTAAAGTTAGCAGTATCAATAAGGGCAAGCAGGCAAAAAGCTGTTTCCTTTCTTTAGATTCCCTTCCATCTGAGCTTCCATCAAAAGATACCATGCACATCTAGACCCAGTCTTCTTGATTCAAATAGTCTTATCAAAAAAATCCTTCAAAGGAATTAGCAAAAACTTATGTCTATCTGACCTCAGCTGCAGCCACGTGACAACCAAAATTACAGACATAGTAGACAAGGCAAGCATACAAATCCAAGATACTTCCACAGCACTGTTCCTGAAGCGTGGTAAGCTGTGAAGTATTAGATAAAGTCAGAAAAATTGGGATGGCGAACAGGCAAGACTTCACAAGTATATTCTCCTTTATCGTTCCTTTGGTAATCGTGAGCTGGCTTCTACCATATTTCAAAAACTGACTTTTTCAGAAATTGCCACTGATTTTATGATTATTGTACCTCATCTTTGTAGCTTTCCCTTATCCTTCAGGAACCTCAATATGAATCTCTCATGTATCTTTCCCAATATGGCATGTTGTGTTTTCTACATATTGGCAAAGCAATAACTCCAGTCCAAACTGCCTTCAGTCCAGAGCCTTCACAATATAAGAATTAAAGTCTGTTTTCTCTATTCTTGAGAGGAATTAAGCCTTGTGGTTACCTTGCATAATAGGTAGCAAAAGTAATGCTCTGTGACTTTCAAAGCTATTTCAAAAAAAGATGTAATGAAGGACATACTGTATGGCATACTTTCTTGTGATGATTATCCAAGGAAACAGCTGTTATGCTATGTCATGTTACATCATGTTATGTCATGACATATTTCACACTGCATAGAAACATGGGGTTTCCAGCAACAGTCATCATAAATTGTCATGTACTAAAGAACAAATCTACAGAAAACCCAACATCTGTATATTCAGTTGGCCAATTAAAATAAAGAAAAGTGATAGCCAATGAGTCCTTCCTAAACTGCAGGTATATGGGTAGAATAAATAGCACTGTTTTCTTCACCTAGATTTTAAAATATGAATAGATAACCAGATAAATAAATAATCTGAAAGTCTATTCTCTATGTCTTTCTTAGTCTCTCTCTCTCTCTCTCTCTCTCTCTCTCTCTCTCTCTCTCTCTCT
>JADRCD010105555.1:0-17383 GCA_019843815.1 Montemys delectorum | reverse complement strand
TGTAAGGCAAAAGACACTGTCAATAGGACAAAACGGTAACCAACAAACTGGGAAAACATCTTTACCAACCCTATATCTCATAGAGGGCTAATATCCAATGTATACAAAGAACTCAAGAACTTAGACTCCAGAGAACCAAATAACCCTATTAAAAAATGGGGTACAAAGAATTCTCAACTGATCAACACCGAATGGCTGAGAAGCACCTAAAGAAATGTTCAACATCCTTAGTCATCAGGGAAATGCAAATCAAAACAACTCTGAGATTCCACCTTAAACCAGTCAGATTGGCTAGGATAAAAGACTCAGGTGGCAGCACATGCTGGAGAGGTTGTGGAGAAAGAGGAACACTACTTCATTGCTGGTGGGATTGCAAATTGGTACAACCACTCTGGAAATCAGTGTGGCAATTCCTCCAGAAATTGGACATAGTTCTACCAGAGGACCCAGCTATACCACTCCTAGGCATATACCCAAAAGATGCTCCAACATGTAATAAGGACACATGTTCCACCATGTTCATAGCCGCCTTATTTATAATAGCCAGAAACTGGAAACAACCCAGATGTCCCTCAACAGAGGAATGGATATAGAAATTGTGGTACACCTACACAATGGTGTACTACTCAGTTATTAAAAACAAGGAATTTATGAAATTCTTAGGGAAATGGATGGATCTGGAGAATATCATCCTGAGTGAGGTAACCCAATCACAAAAGAACACATATGGTATGCATTCTCTGATAATTGGTTATTAGCCCAGAAGTTCAGAATACAGGAAGAACAACCCACAAACCACAAGAAACTCAAGAAGAAGAAAGACCTTTCATTCCTTCTTAAAAGGGGTAACCAAATACCCATAGAAGGAGTTGCAGAGATTAACTATGGAGCAGAGACTGAAGGAAGGACAAGCCAGCCTAATTAGAGCTATCTCCTGAGAGGCTCTGACAATACCTGACTAATATAGATGTAGAGGCTCACAGCCATCCATTGAACTGAGTACATGGTCACCAAGGAAGGAGTTAGAGAAAGGTTCTATGGAGCTGAAGGGCTTGCAGCACCTTAGGATGAACAACAATATGAACTAACTAGTACCTTCAAAGCTCCCAGGGACTTAGTCACCAACCAAGGACTATTCATGGTGGGACTGATGGTTCTGGCAGCATGTGTATAGTACAGGATTGCAAATTCAATCATCAATAGAAGGAGAGGACCTCGGCCCAGAGAAGGTTCTGTGCCCTAGTGTAGGGGAATGCCAGGGCCAATAAGTAGGAGAGGGTGGGGTGGCAGGCATGGGGAGGGGGGAGGCAACAGGTCTTGTTCTTGTTTTTTTTTGTTTGTTTGTTTTTTGGAGGGGAAACTTGCAAAGGAGAAAGTTGCATGTAAATAAAGAAAATACCTAATTAAAAAAAAAAAAGAATCCTAGTTTCTGCTATTTGGAAGTATTCAAAATAGTTTTAAGGAGAAATGTTTAGATTGTGTTCATAAAAAAAAAAAAAAGGCCTGTAAATATCTTCAACAAAACTGTAGAAGAAAACTTCCCTGATCTAAGGAAAAAGATGCCACAAAACATACAAGAAGCCTACAGAACTCCAAATAGACAGGACCAGGAAAGAAATTCTTCCCATAATATAATAGTCAGCACACAAAATGCATAAAACAAAGAAAGTATATTAAAAGCAGTAAGGGGAAACGGTCAAGTAACATATAAAGGCAGACATATCAAAATCACACCAGACTTCTCAACAGAGACTATGAAAGCTAGAAGATCCTGGGCAGATGTCATGCAGACCCTAAGAGAACACAAATGCCAGGCTTGGCTACTATTCCCAGCAAAACTCCTAATCATCATAGATTGATAAATCACGATATTCCATGACAAAACTGAACTTAAATGACATATTTTCACAAATCCAGACTTATAAAGGATAGATGGAAAATTCCAACACAAGGAGGGAAACTACTCCCAAAGAAAAGCAAGAGAGTAATCTTCTTTCAACAAACCCAAAAGAAGATAGCCACACAAACATAATTCCACCTCTCGCAACAAAAATAACAGGAAGCAACAATCATAATTCCTTAATATTTCTTAACATCAATGGACTTAATATCCCAATAAAAAGACATAGAATAACAGACTGGATATGTAAACAGGACCCAACATTTTGCTGCATACAGGAAATGGATCTCTGTGACAAAGACAGACACTATTTCAGAGTAAAAGCCTGGAAAAAATTTCTAAGCAAATAGTCCCAAGAAACAAGCTGGAGTAGCCATTCTAATATTGAATAAAATCAACTTTCAATAAAAAGTTATCAAAATGATAGGGAAGAACACTTCATACTCATCAAAGGAAAAAATCTACCAAGATGAACTCTCTCTATTGAATATCTATGCTCCAAATGCAAGGATACCCACATTCTTAAAAGCAACTTTACTAAAGCTCGAAGCACATATTACACCTCAGACCATAATAGTGGGAAACTTCAACACCCTACCCTCATCAAGGACCAGATGTTGGAAACAGAAACTAAACAGAGACACAGTGAAACTAGAAGAAGTTATTAATAAATGGATTTAACTATAGAACATTTCATCCTAAAACAAAAGAATATACATTCTTCTCAGAACTTCATGGTACCTTCTCCAAAATTGACCACATAATTGCTCACAAAACAAGCCTGAACAGATACAAGAAGATAAAAATAATCCCATGCACCTTATCAGTTCACTATGGACTAAGTCTGGTCTTCAATAACAACCTAAACAAAAGAAAGCCCACATACACATGGAGGCTGAACAATGATCTATTCAAAAATAACTTAGTAAAGGGAGAAAGAAAGAGAAAAAGAAAGAAAGAAAGAAAGAAAGAAAGAAAGAAAGAAAGAAAGAAAGAAGGAAAGAAGGAAGGGAGAAATTAAAGACTTTTTTAAATTTAATGAAAATGAATGCACAGCTTACCCAAACCTATGGGACACAAAGAAAGCGGTGCTAAGAGGAAAACTCATAGTACAGAATGCCTCCATAAAGAAATTGGAAAGAGCAAAGACTAGCAGCTTAACAGCACACCTGAAAGCTCTAGAACAAAAAGAAGCAAATACATCCAAGAGTAGATGACAGAAAATAATCAAACTCAGGGCTGAAATCAACTAAGCAGAAACAAAGAGAACTATACAATGGATCAATAAAACCAGGAGCTGGTTCTTTGAGAAAGTCAACAAGAATGATAAGTAACCCTTTAGCCAGACTAACCATAGGACCCAGAGACAGTATTCAAATTAACAAAATCAGAAATGAAAGGGAGATATAATAATGGAAACTGAGAAAATCCAAAAAATCACCAGATCCTACTACAGAAGCCTACACTCAACAAAACTGGAAAATCTGGATTAAATGGACAATTTTCTAGAGAGACACCAAATACCAAAATTAAGCCAGGATCAGATAAACCATGTAAACAGTCCCATAACCCCTAGAGAAATAGAAGCAGTCATTCACAGACTGCCAACCTTACAAAAGCCCAGGCCAGACGGTTTTAGGGCAGAATTCTACTAGATATTTAAAGAAATCTTAATACCAATACTCTTCAAACTATTCCACAAAATATAAACAAAATTAAAACTACCCAATTAGTTCTATGAAGCCACAATTATGTTTGTACAAAAAGCACAGAAAGACTAAACAAAGAAAAATTTTAGACCAATTTCCCTTATGAATATTGATGCAAAAATACTCAGTAAAATTCTCCCAAACCTAATCCAAAAGCACATCAAAACAAACATTCACCACAGTCAAGTTAGCTCCTTCCCAGGGATACTGGGATGGTTCAATATATGGAAATCTATCAACATAATTTGTGTACATAAACACAAAGAGAAGAAACACATGATCATTTCATTACATGCTGAAAAACCATTTGATGAAATTCAATATCACTTCATGTTAAAAGGCTTGGAAACACCAGGAATCCAATGCCCATACATAAACAGAGTAGAAGCAACATACTGCAAACCAGTAGCCAACATCAAACTAAATAGAGAGAAACTTGAATCACTCCCACTAAAAGCAGAGTCTAGACAAAGCTGCCCACTCTCTCCCTGTCTATTTAATATAGTTCTTCAATTTCTAGATGGAGCAATTTTAAAACAAAAGGAATTCAAAGGGATACAAATTAGAAAAAAGAAGTGAGAATATCACTATTTGCAGATAAGATAGTATACTTAAGTGACTCAAAAAATTTCTACAGAGAATTCGTACAGGAAATAAACAACTTTAGCAAAGTGGCTGGATATAAAATTAATTCAAACAAATCAGTGGCCTTCCTAAAATCAAAAGATAAACAGACTGAGAAAGAAATTAGGGAAACAATACCCTTCACAATAGTCACAAATAATATAAAATACCTTAGTGTGACTCTAACAATGCGTGTCAAAGATCCTTATGACAAGAACTTCAAGTCTATGAAGAAAGAAACTGAAGAACACCACAGAATATGGAAAGATCTCCCATGCTGATGGATTGGCAGGATTAATATAGTAAAAATGGCCATCTTGCTGAAGGCCACAAATACAATCCCCATCAAAATTCCACCTCAATTCTTTATAGAGTTAGAAAGAGCAATTCTCAAATTCATTTGGAATAACAAAAAAACCAGGATAGTGAAACTATTCTCCACAATAAAATAGCCTGTAAGGGAGTCATCATCCCTCAAACTGTAGTACAGAGCAATAGTGATAAAAAAAAACTGCATGGTATTGGTACAGTGACAAACAGGTAGATCAATGGAATGCAATGAAGACCCAGAAATGAACCCACACATCTATAGTCAGTTGATCTTTGACAAAGGAGCTAAAACCATCCAGTGGAAAAAAGACAGCAATTTTCAACAAATGGTGGTGGTTCAACTGGATGTCAACAGGTAGAGGAATGCAAAATTGATCCATTCTTATCTCCCTGTACAAAGTTCAAGTCCAACTGGATCAAGGACCTCCACATAAAAACAGATACATAGAATCAAATAGAAGATAAAGTATAGAAAATCCTCAAACACATGGGCACAGGAAAAAATTACCTGAACAGAACACCAATGGCTTATGCTCTAAGATCAAGACGCAACAAATGGGACCTCATAAAATTGCAAAGCTCCTGTAAGGCAAAGAACAATGCCAATAGGACAAATGGCAACCAACAGATTGGGAAAAGATCTTTACCAATCACAATATCCAATAGAGGACTAATATCCAACATATACAAAAAACTCAAGAAATTAGACTCCAGAGAAACAAATAACCCTATTGAAAAAATTGGGGAACAGAGTTAAACAGAGAATTCTCAACTGAGGAAAATCAAATGGCCAAGAAGCACCTAAAGTAATGTTCAACATCCTTAGTCATCAGTGAAACGCAAGTCAAACAAGCTTGAGATTCCACCTCACACCAGTCAGAATGGCTAAGATCAAAAACTCAGGCGACAGCAGATGCTAGTTAAGATGTGGAGAAAGAGCAACACTATTCCATTGCTGGTAGGATTGCAAGCTGGTACAAACACTCTAGAAATCTGTCTGGTGGTTCCTTAGAAAATTGGACATAGTACTAACTGAGGACCCAGCAATACCACTCCTGGGCATATACCCAGACATTCTCCAACATGTAATAAGACCACATGCTCCACCATGGTCACAGCAGCCTTATTGATAATAGCCAGAAGCTGAAAACAAGGCAGATGTTCCTCAACAGAGGAATGGATACAGAAAATGTGGTACATTTTCAAAGTGGGATACCACTCAGCTATTAAAAACAATGACTTCATGAAATTCACAGGCAAATGGAAGGAACTTGAAAATATCATCTTGGGTGAGGTAACTCATTAACAAAAGTTCCCACATGGTATGTACTCACTGATAAGTAGACATTAGCCCAAAAGTTCAGAATAACCAAGATTCAATTCATAGACCATATGAAGCCCAAGAAGAAGAAAGGCCAAAATGTGGATGTTTCAGTGCTTCTTAGAATGGTGAACAAAATACTCACAGGAGGAAATATGGAGACAAAGTGTGGAGGAGAGACTGAAGGAAAGGCCATCCAGAGCCTGCCCCATCTGAGGACCCATTCCATATACAGCCACCCAACCTGGATTCTATTATGGAAGCAGGGAAATGTTTGCTGATAGAAGCCTCATATTGCTGTCTCCTGAGAGCCTGCCATACGTCTGCCAGACCCTGACAAATACAGAGGTAAATGCTTGCAGCCAACCATTGGACTGAGTGCAGGGTCAGTGATGGAGGAGTTGAAAAATGGACTGAAGTAGCTGAAGGGGTTTGCAGCCCCATGGAGAGAGCAACAGTATCAACAGGCCAGAGCCCCAGGAGCTCCCAGGGACTGGACCACCAACCAAAATATACACAATGGAGGGACCCATGGCTCCAGCTACATATGTGCCAGTGGGTAGCTTTGTTGAACATTAGTGGAAGGAGAGGTCCTTGGGCCTGATGTTGTTTGATCCCCCAGTGTAGGGGAATGCCAGGGTTGGAAGAAGGGAGTGTGTAGGTGTGTGGGAGAATACCCTCATAGAAGCAGGGTGAGGGGATGGGGTAAGGGGTTTCTGAAGGGGAGACCTGGAAAGGGGAAAACATTTGAAATGTCAATAAGATAAATATCCAATAAAAATAGATATTTACAAAACAAAAAAGAGAAAAAAAAAAAAAGAAATGTTCCACATCCTTAGTTATCAGGGAAATGCAAGTCAAAAATCACCCTGAGATTCTACCTCACACCAGTCAGAATGGCTAAGATAAAAAACTCAGGTGACACCAGATGCTGGCAAGGATGTGGAGAAAGAGCAACACTCATCCATTGATGGTGGAATTACAAGCTGATACAAACACTCTGGAAATCTGTCTGGTGGTTCCTCAGAAAATTGGACATAGTACTACCTGATACAGCTGTCTCTTATGAGGGTCTGCCAGATCCTGACCAGACTGATACAGATGTGGAATATTGCAACTAACTATTGGACTGGGTATAGGGATCCCAATAGTGGAGTTAGGGGAAGGACTAAACAAACTGAGGGGGCCATATCTGGCATCAATGGTAGATTAGGTTCTTGGTCCTGTGAAGGCTTGATGGCCCAGTGTAGAGGAATACTAGGGAAGTGAGGTAGGAGTGGTTTGGTGGGTGGGTGGGTGTATTAGTCAAGGTTCTCTAGAATCACAGAACTTACGGTAGTCTCTATATAGTAAAGAAATTTATTGATGACTTATAGTCTGTAATCCAACTTCCAACAATGGTCAGCAGCAGCTGTGAATGGAAGTCCAAGGATCTAGTAGTTGCTCATTCTCACAAGGCAAGCAGGCAAAGAAGAGAGAGCCTTCCTTCTTCCAATGTCCTTATAGAGGTCTCCAGCAAAAGTTGTGGCCCAGATTAAAGGTGTGTGTCACCACACCTTTAATCCCAGATGACCTTGAACTCGGAGGTCTTCCAGTCTTACTCTTCTGGGATTCATAGCCACTATGCCTCAAGATCTCCATGCCAAGATTCAGGTCAGAAGCTTGTATCTCTCAACCTTCAGATTAGGCCACAGGTGAGCCTTCTAATTCTGGATTGTAGTTCATTCCAGATATAGTCAAGTTGACAACTAGGATTAGCCAGTACAGTGGGGGAGCACCCTCATAGAAGCAGAGTTTGGGGGATGGGATAGGGTTTTTGCAGAGGGGAAACTGGGAAAGGGGATAACATTTGAAATGTAAATAAATAAAATATCATATATATATATATATATATATATATATATATATATATATGCACATATATTCACACACTATATCTTGTTAAAAGTCAACCTCTCTCTCATGTGCTCTGAGATCTGCCCTGTACTTCAAATTATTTCACTTTAAATCCCATAATGTTTACTTCATGTTACCCATGTACTCCTGGCTGTACTGCCTAACCACTGAGTGTGTTCAGCCTAACAAGTAGTCACACCATTTCTGAAAACTGAATCTCTTTCTTTATTACCAGCTTTCCAATGCTACTAGGATTTCAAGTAGTACTAGAGATTCATACCTATCTTCCCCTTCCACTAGTGTTGGAATATTGTCTGACTTTAACTTGCACAGGACTTGTGCATGCTGCCACCCAATAACTGCGCAGATATAACTGGAAAATACTAGAATCTACAGGGCATGTGGAAATCAAGAGTTACATTTATCTCTTTTTATTAGTTTTCATAGTACTGGTAACCATAATGCTCTCTCCTAGACAAAGGAAAGAACTCTGCTCGGGAGTGTGGGGTGGGGTGCGGGTTGTTCTTTCTTGTTGGTTCTTCTTGAGGCAGCAGAGAGGGAAGAGCATCAGTGGAGGGTAAGACTTGGTCTTACAAAATTCAAGGGTAAGACTTTGTCTTATGAGATATTTAGGGTTACTCTATAATAAGTTTACTTATCTAAGTTACTATGCTATTTTAGGTGACCTGCCTTCTGTGATCCTCTGAGGCCAGAGACTGCAGTCTCAGGCACTTAGCACCTCACTGTAAAGTGGCAGGAGAGTAAGTAAAGGATTGATTGCTAGAATCTTTTCCCTATAGTCCAGATGCCCCTTTCTTGTCAGGCTAGGGGAAAATTTGGAGCAATAAATTTCTATTTATTATTTCTATTTATTTATTCTATTAACCAGGAGAAGAGAATAACACTCGCAGAAGGAAAAACTTTTACATAAGCGAATACACATAATCTCATAAATTCATGTACAGATTCATGCATGCTCATTTATACATTTCTATTCAAACACAGTTGGGTCCAGTTTCATGCATTCTCACAATTACGTACTTGCACACACACCTATACTTACATATGCATATGGAACAAAAGATCAAGCACCAGTACAGAAAGAACTCACGAATTTTAGATGAAAAATGAGCTCCAATCTTTACTGTAGAGAGAAAGATAATGCTTCTACCACTCTAATACTAAATGAATTAAACTCACATTTGTGAGAAAAAAGCTTTGTTCCTTTTAATAAGAAATGTGGTCCCATGGTAAGAAGAAACTTGCCTGCTCCTTCTGCTCTCTGCAGCTTCTTCTTTTTTCCTCTTTCCCTCTGCATTCTGCCCATTGTTCTCTTAGTTTTTTTATGTTACCTATAGTTTTTAAGTTATTCCACTATGCATTCTCCTTCTAATCTTGTTCTCTTCTCCTGATCTGAAGTCACAAAAGTGCTCTTACTCTCAATGCCTTTTCTCTCAAAGCTATGTCTATACTTCTAAGTTCTTGTTGAGTTTACTTCTGTCTAAAAAGTGTTTTGTCTAAAAACTTCTCAGCTCAGTTCCCTCTCACCGCTCAGTTCTTCTCACCTCAGTTCTTCTCACCTCAGTTCTGATTCTTCTCTTTGTCCTCAGCACTTAAACACCTTTCAGAATACATAACCATATGTTAAAAAGTTCATCAAAAGTTCACACACGAAATCAAATCATAAATTGAAATAGATGTTTACAAGAGAAAATGTCTACATTCATATCCATTAGGAATAATTATCTAGCTAAACATCCATCACTTGTCACAGCTCCATAGGTTGACTGAAGGTTTAAAATGATAACTAAATTATTAGTGAAGTTTGTGTAGTTAAATCCAGTCAATATTTTATCCTCTGTCCTAGCACCTATAAAGAAATGTTAGTTCCGTTTTTATGACCTTTGGTTAATTGTTTTACAACCTCTTAGAATGTGCTGAGTAGGAGGAAGTCTGGTTACCATCTAAGAGCAATGAACTGGTGACACTTGAGAGACTGGCAGAGTTCTCATTGCAGTTTTGACTATTAGAAAAAGTCCTAATAACAGTCCCACTATAAAGGGGCTTAATAATCACAGATATAATATTAGGAATCCTTTTTATTTTATTTTATTAGATATTTCCTTTTTTATTAATTAGATATTTTCTTTATTTACATGTCATATGATTTCTCCTTTCCTAGTTTCCCCTCCAAAAAGCAAACAAACAAACAAAAAAAAACCAACAAGAACAAACCCCTATTGCCTCCCCCCCATGCTTGCCACCCCATCCTCTTCCAATTATTGGCCTTGGAATTCTCCTACACTGGGGCACAGAACCTTCACAGGGGCAAGGGCCTCTCCTCCCATTGATGATCAACTTTGCAATCCTCTACTATACACATGCTGCCAGAACAATCAGGAATTCTTATGGAATCATCATTAAGACTTAAGTCATCTATTTGTCTATATAACAAGACAGTACATCTTCGTGGGTCTGCAGAGATCTGCCCCAAAGGGGTGTGCTATTACTTAATTATTGTTGTATATGTTTAATAATAACAGGAAAAACATATTAATAGCAGGAATCTTTCCTAAAATGAATCCCTTAAGCCTTGCTTAATAAGGGCACACCTGTCACAGATTATATAGTAGTCTGAAGCAAGAAATTTCAGAATGATCACCAGTTAGTTTTTAACTTGTCCTATTATGGCTCCTGACAGAATCCAATTATAAACCTTGAGGACAACAACAATGAAACACTGGCCTGACCAGTGGTCCTATTTAAGCAATGGTGAGAAAAATAAAACACCAGTAATCAACCACATTGACAGGATTAATATAGTAAAAATGAACATTTTGCCAAAAGCAATCTACAGATTCAATGCAATCCCCATCAAAATTAAAACTCAATTCTTCACAGATTTAGAAAAAGCAATTTGCAAATTCATCTGGAATAACAAAAAACCTAGAATAGCTAAAACTATTCTCAACAATTAAAGAACCTCTGATGGAATTACCATGCCGGACCTTAAGCTGAAATACAGAGCAATTCTGATAAAAACTGCATGGTATTGGTACAGTGACAGACAGATAGATCATGGAACAGAATTGAAGACCTAGAAATGAACCCACAATCCTATGGCCACTTGATCTTTGACAAAGGAACTAAAACCATACAGTGGGAAAAAAGACAGCATTTTCAACAAATGGTGCTGGCACAACTGGCAGTTAGCATATAGAAGAATGCAAATACATCCATTCCTATCTCCCTGTACAAAGATCAAATCCAGGTGGATCAAGGACCTCCACATAAATCCAGATACACTAAATCTAATAGAAGAGAAAGTGGGGAAAAGTCTCCAACACATGGGCACAGGGGGAAAATTCCTGAACAGAACACTAATGATTTATGCTCTAAAATCAAGAATTGACAAATGAGACTTCATAAAATTACAAAGCTTCTGTAAGGCAAAAGACACTGTCAATAGGACAAAAAGGCAACCAAAAAATTGGGAAAAGATCTTTACCAACCCTATATCTGATAGAGGGCTAATATCCAATAGATACAAAGAACTCAAGAGGTTAGAATCCATAGAACCAAATAACCCTATTAAAAATGGAGAATAGAGCTAAACAAAGAATCCTCAACTGAGGGATACCAAATGGCTGAGAAGCACCTAAAGAAATGTTCAACATCCTTAGTCATTAGGAAAATGTAAGTCAAAACAACCCTGAGATTCCACCTCACCAGTCAGATTGGCTAGGATAAAAAACTCAGGTGGCAGCACATGCTGGAGAGGTTGTGGAGAAAGAGGAACACTACATTGCTGGTAGGATTGCAAGCTGCTACAACCACTCTAGAAATCAGTTTGGCAGTTCTTCTGGAAATTGGACATAGTACTACCAGAGGACCTAGCTATACCACTCCTGGGCATATACCCAGAACATGTATGAAGGACACATGCTCCACTATGTTCAGAGCAGCCTTATTTATAATAGCCAGAAACTGGAAACAACCCAGATGTCCCTCAACATAGGAATGGATACAGAAAATGTGATACATCTACACAATGGAGTACTATTCAGCTATTAAAAACATTGAATTTATGAAATTCTTAGGGAAATGGATGGATCTGGAAAATATTATCCTGACTGAGGTAACCCAATCACCGAGGAACACACATGGTATGCACTCACTGATAATTGGATATTAGCCCTGAAGCTTGGAATACCTAAGATATAATCCACAAACCATAAGAAACTCAAGAAGGAAGACCAAATTGTGGATACTTCGATTCTTCTTAGAAGGGGTGTCTTAGTTAGGGTTCTTCTAGAGTCACAGAACTTAGTCTCTATGTAGTAAAGGGATTTATTGATGACTTACAGTTTGTAGTCCAACTCCCAACAATCAACTCCCAACAACAGTCGTGGCAGCAGCTGTGAATGGAAGTCCAAGGATCCAGCAATTGCTCAGTCCCACAAGGCAAGCAGGCGAAGCAGAGAGCGAGCTTTCCTTCTTTCAATGTCCTTATATACGTCTCCAGCAAAAAGTGTGGCCCAGGTTAAAGGTGTGTGCCACCACACCTTTAACCCCGGATGACCTTGAACTCAGAGCTTTCTATGTTAATCCTATGGGATTCGTAGCCACTATTCCTCAAGGTCTCCATGCCAAGATTCAGGTCAGAAACTTGTATCTCTCAGCCTCCAGATTAGGGCCACAGGTGAGCCTTCTAATTCTGGATTGTAATTCATTTCAGATGTAGTCAAGTTGACAACCAGGAATAGCCACTACAATCCACCCCTTGTCAACTTGACACAAATAATATCCCATGTCCACATGAAACAATAACAAAATCATGAGTACGCCTAACATGATATAACTATTCCTCGTACAATCGCAAACGCATTTATAAACTTACAATGTCCCTTGGGAACATTCTTAAGCGTCTCAACTTAAATACCAATTGATGTTAAAGAAATTGGAAGAAAAGTGTATTCTTAACAAAATAAGACAGAAGCATTCATATTACTTATAATCCTCGTTTCTGCAACTGATTACGTGGCCTTAGCTGGTATTTATAACTACCTTCCTCTACTACCCATTCTGTATTTCCTTCCCCCTCAGCAAGCACCTCAGCAGGTCTTGGCTCTTTTCCTGGAGGATTGACCCATACCTTCATTCCTGATGGGTCTGCATCTTTTGTCATCCTGCTTGGATTAGGCTGTTGTAATTTCCCATTGACCTTAATCACAGGACATGGAAGTACTAAGAGACGCCCTAAAGGATCTCCTGCACTCCAGACATAATCTTGCTTACCTCCATTGTGAAGAGGCAATCCAATTTCTCCATGGTAATCTGGATCTATCACTCCTCCTAATACTGTTATTCCCTTCTTAGCCTGTTGGTTTAAGGGCATTAAAAGCCCAAAATGACCAGGGGGAAGTCTGAGCTTCCAGTTCAATGGAATGTTTGTTGTGGCTCCTGGTAGGAGAACTCCACCCTCTGGAACCAAAACTTCTAGGCCAGCAGAACCTAGAGTTGTGGGGACAGGAAGCAAAAATTTTCCTAGAGGGTCACTAGGAGTGATAGTGAGTGGAACTATTCCCTTTTCCACCCCTTGATTCCTGGACCCATGGATCCTGGCTATAGGGGAAACTGTGCCATATATTGGACGCTGATTCAAAGCATATACTGCCTTCTGAAGAACTCTGCCCCAGCCCTCCATGCTGTTGCCACCTAATTGGCGCTGAAGCTGTGTCTTCAAAAGGCCATTCCATCTTTCTATCAGGCCAGCCGCTTCAGGATGATGGGGAACATGGTAAGACCAGTGGATTCCATGATCATGGGCCCACTGTCGCACTTCTCTGGCTGTGAAGTGAGTTCCTTGGTCAGAGGCAATACTGTGTGGAATACCATGATGATAGATAAGGCATTCAGTGAGTCCACGGATGGTGGTTTTGGCAGAAGCATTTCGTGCAGGAAAGGCAAATCCATAACCAGAATAAGTGTCTACTCCAGTAAGAACAAAACGTTGTCCTTTCCATGGAGGAAGTGGTCCAATGTAGTCAACCTGCCACCAGGTTGCTGGCTGGTCACCTCGAGGAATGGTGCCATATCTGGGGCTCAGTGTTGGTTTCTGTTGTTGGCATATCTCGCATTCAGCAGCAGCTGTAGCCAGGTCAGCCTTGGTGAGTGGAAGTCCATGTTGTTGAGCCCAAGCATAACCTCCATCTCGGCCACCATGACCACTTTGTTCATGTGCCCATTGAGCAATGACAGGGATGGCTGGGGAAAGAGGCTGGCTGTCCACCGAACGGGTCATCTTATCCACTTGATTATTGAACTCCTCCTCAGACGAAGTCACCTTTTGGTGAGCATTTACATGGGACACAAATATCTTCACATCCTCTGCCCATTTGGAGAGATCTATCCACATACTTCTTCCCCAGATGTCTTTCTCACCAATTTTCCAATCGTGATCTTTCCAGGTCCCTGACCATCCAGCCAATCCATTGGCTACAGCCCATGAGTCAGTGAACAATCGTACTTCTGGCCATTTCTTCTTCCAAACAAACTGTAATACCATGTGTACTGCCCGAAGTTCTGCCCACTGTGAAGATTTTCCTTCACCTGTATCTTTCAGGGTTGTCCTGGAAAGGGGTTGTAATGCTGCAGCTGTCCACTTCTGGGTGGTGCCTGCATAACGTGCAGAGCCATCAGTAAACCAGGTCCTAGTCTTTTCTTCTTCAGTCAGACGATCATAGGGAACACCCCATGAAGCTATAGGTGCATGCTTGGCAGCAGATGGCATTGTAACAGGAGTGGAAACCATAGGCATTTGAGCAACTTCTTCATGTAACTTGCTTGTGCCCTCAGGACCTGCTCTGGCCCGATCACGTATATACCACTTCCATTTGATGATTGACTGCTGCTGTGCACGTCCTACTTTATGACTTGAAGGGTCTGATAGCACCCAGCTCATGATGGGTAGTTCAGGTCGCATAGTAACCTGGTGTCCTATTGTCAAACGTTCAGTTTCCACTAAGGCCCAATAGCAGGCCAAGAGCTGTTTTTCAAAGGGAGAATAGTTGTCTGCAGATGAAGGTAGAGCTTTGCTCCAAAATCCTAAGGGTCTCTTCTGTGATTCACCTACAGGGGCCTGCCAGAGGCTCCAAACAGCATCTCTATCTGCCACAGACACCTCAAGTACCATCGGGTCTGCTGGATCATATGGTCCAAGTGGTAGAGCAGCCTGCACAGCAGCCTGGACCTGTTGAAGAGCCTTCTCCTGTTCCAGGCCCCACACAAAGCTAGCAGCTTTCCGAGTCACTTGGTAGATGGGCCTGAGTAGCACACCCAAGTGAGGAATGTGCTGTCTCCAGAATCCAAATAGACCCACTAAACGTTGTGCTTCTCTCTTGGTGGTGGGAGGGGCCAGGTGCAATAACTTATCTTTCACCTTAGAAGGAATATCTCTGCATGCCCCACACCACTGGACTCCTAAAAATTTCACTGAGGTAGATGGTCCTTGAACTTTGGTTGGATTTATTTCCCATCCTCTGGTACGCATATGTGTTACCAATGAGTCCAAGGTGGTTGCTACTTCCTGCTCACTTGGTCCAATCAGCATAATGTCATCAATATAGTGCACCAAGGTGATATTTTGTGGAAGAGACAAACGATCAAGATCTCTTCTAACTAAGTTATGACACAGGGCAGGAGAGTTAATATATCCTTGAGGCAAAACTGTAAAGGTATACTGCTGGCCTTGCCAACTGAAAGCAAATTGCTTCTGATGGTCCTTATGGACAGGTACTGAGAAGAAGGCATTTGCCAGATCAATGGCTGCATACCAGGTACCAGGAGATGTGTTAATTAGTTCAAGTAAAGAAACTACATCTGGTACAGCAGCTGCAATAGGAGTTACTACTTGATTTAGTTTTCGATAATCAACTGTCATTCTCCATGATCCATCTGTCTTCTGCACTGGCCATATAGGAGAATTAAAAGGAGATGTGGTGGGAACCACCACCCCTGCATCTCTCAAGTCCTTGATAGTGGCAGTAATTTCTGCAATTCCTCCAGGAATACGATACTGTTTTTGATTCACTATTTTCTTTGGCAGAGGCAACTCTAAAGGCTTCCATTTAGCCTTTCCAACCATAATAGCCCTCACTCCACAGGTCAGGGAACCAATGTGAGAATTCTGCCAATTTTGGAGTATATCTATCCCAATTATACATTCTGGAACTGGAGAAATGACCACAGGATGTGTTCGGGGACCTACTGGACCTACTGTGAGTCGCACATCCGTCAAAACTCCATTAATCACCTGTCCTCCATAAGCCCCTACTTTAACTGGAGGGCCACAATGTTTTTTGGGGTCTCCTGGGATTAGTGTCAATTCAGAACCAGTGTCCAATAGACCCCGGAAAGTCTGATTATTTCCTTTCCCCCAGTGTACAGTTACTCTTGTAAAAGGCCGTAGGTCCCTCTGGGGAAGAACTGGAGAAAGATTAACAGCAAAACTTTTAGGTATCTTATCAAGATCCTCCCTCAGAGGAACCTGGCCACCCCTTCATTCAAGGGGTTCTGGATCTGCAAACTGGCTCAAGTCTGGAAATTGATTCACTGGCCGAGACTGCCTTTTGCCACGATCCACTGTAGCCCTTCTTTCCTTTGTTTGAGAATTTTTCTGCTTATACAGCTCAAACAGATATGCAGTGGGCTTCCTATCTATTTCGTGCCTGGAAACACCATGATTGATTAGCCAGGACCAAAGGTCCAAACGAGTCATGCCATTATAAATTTCACCTCTCCTATGCTGACCATTGCGGGTTATATCATTATAAATATTGTTTTGTCTACGCTGTCCATTATAATAACTACGATCACCTTGTCTCTGGCGATTCAATGCTGCCACCTGGCCCTTGTTACCTCGGGGCCCAGTTAAACCTATTGAATTTAATTCATCTAATTGAGCAGCAGCATCTCCAACCCTAAGGTCTGGCACAAGGAAAAGAGAAAAAACAAAACCCTTCAAATGTGCTGGTGCCGTTCTCACCAGTTTGCATCTTATAGGACTGGTGAAGGGCATATCTTCTGGACCTTCCCATTGTGGGGAATTAGGTTTTATACAACGTATCCACTCTAGCATTGCAATTTCCCTAAGCCTTAAAATCCCTTCATCAACACTAAACCAAGGGATATCAGGTACCTCTAACTCCTTTTCAGTAGGCCATCTTTTGATAAATGCTTCAGCCAACCATTCAAACAAACTTCTGACACCTTCTTTAACTGTACGAGCTTCCATATTAAACCTAGAATCTACACTCAGAGGGCCCATGTCAATAAATTCAGCCTGCTCTAGTTTTATGTTCCTTCCACCCTTATCCCACACCCTTAAAATCCACTCCCACACATATTCCCCAGACTTCTGCTTGAATGAATTAGCAAGCTCATTAAGCTCCTTAGTAGTATATTGAATTTCCTCACGGACTACACTTTCTACCTCCCCTTTAGGGGCTTGTTTTGCCTTGAGTCTGGTTATAGGTCTAGAAGAAACTGTTGGTGGACCTTGAGAAACATCAATATTGTCTAGTCTGGCATTTTCTTCAGTGA
>JADRCD010105554.1:0-25905 GCA_019843815.1 Montemys delectorum | reverse complement strand
TCTGGAGAGAATTCTAGTGTAATTCTTATAGGCCTGCTTTTATATGTTACTTGAACTTTTTCTCTTACTGCTTTTAGTATTCTTTCTTTGTTTTGTGCATTTGGTGTTTTGACTATTATGTGGCAGGAGGAATTTCTTTTCTGGTCCAGTCTATTTGGAGTTCTATAGGCTTCTTGTATGTTCAGGGGCATCTCTTTCTTTAGGTTAGGGAAGTTTTCTTCTATAATTTTGTTGAAGATATTTACTGGCCCTTTAAGTTGGAGGTCTTCACTCTCTTCTATACCTATTATCCTTAGGTTTGGTCTTCTCATTGTGTCCTGGATTTCCTGGATGTTTTGGGTTATGGTCTTTTTGCATTTTGCATTTTCTTTGATTGTTCTGTCAATGTTTTCTATGGTATCTTCTGCCCCTGAGATTCTTTTTTCTATCTCTTGTATTCTGTTGGTGATGCTTACATCTATGTTTCCTGACTTTTTTCCTAAGATTTCTAACTCCAGGGTTGTCTCTTTTTGTGATTTCTTTATTGTTTCTACTTCCATTTTTAGGTCCTGGATGGTTTTACTCAATTCCTTCACCTGTTTGTTTGTGTTTTCCTGCAATTCCTTATCGGATTTTTGGGTTTACTTGTGATCTTCTGTAATTCTTTATGGGATTTTTTTGTTTCCTCTTTAAAGGCTTGTACCTCTTTATCTGTGTTCTCCTGTATTTCTTTAAGGGAGTTATCCATGTCCTTCTTAAGTTCCTCTATCAGCATTGTGAGATATGTTTTTAGATCCATATTTTGCTTTTCCTGTGTTTTTGGATATCCAGGGCTTGCTGCAGTGGGAGTACTAGGTTCTGGTGAATCCAAGAAGTCTTGGTTTCTGTTGGTAGGATTCTTGCATTTGCCTTAAGCCATCTCTTGATCTCTGGTGTTAGATGTTCTTGGTGTCTCTGACTATAGCTTGTCCTGTCCTTGCCACCCTGCAACTCCCCTTCAACTCCTAAGGCCTATGCCTCCCGGCTGGTCCCGACTTAGAAAGTCACCAGAGAGAGAATGGCAGATCTCACCTGAGTCTCTGGGCAGAAGCCTGCCCTGGAGGCAGGCCCTCCACTAGCAGGGAGGGGGCAGAGATGGTCGCTGATCCATCTTTGTCACTCTGAAGCAGAGAGGATCCTGTCCCTGCAGCCCTGCGTCTCCCCTGTAGTTCCTGAGGCCTGTCATATGTTTTTTTTTTAATTTGATATTTTCTTTATTTACATGTAAATTTCTCCTTCTCAGTTTCGCCTCCAAAAAACAAACAAACAAAAACAATAAGAACAAACCCCTGTTGCATCCCCCCTCCCCATGCCTGCCACCCCACCCTCTTCTACTTATTGGCCCTGGCATTCCCCTACAGTTGGACACAGAACCTTCATAGGGCGGAGGTCCTTTCCTCCTAGTAATGATCAAATTTGCAATGGGCTGAGAATCTTTATTTGCATATAAGAGGGCTTGACTAACATTGCACATCTCTCCTGCTGGGGGTTGTTGGGGGTGGGTAGGCTGATATCTGAGCCTTGGTCTCAGGGGCAATTCCCCCAATGCCTTCTGTCCCTTTGAGCAAATGTTCAGTGGGTCTATGGGTTCTGAGGTGGCTCTACTGGACTCCGGCTCTCAGAATTGCCCATTGCCCCACATTCAAACATAGGAACCTTTGAAGTATATCTTACTCAGGCCCTCAAGGCCTAATTTTCTCCGGTTCAAAAAGTTGTTTCTACTCTGAGATGACATAAACAGGTGAGGTGTTCGTTGGAAGTCCTACAGACACCTTTAAAAGCCACATTTGCTGGTACTGTCACAATCACAGTAACAAAGATGACCTCACAGCAGATGTCCATGAGTATGACTGAAGAATAAAATGCTATGGTAACATTCTGTGTACTTCTTAAAATATTTTAGATAAAACTCTGCCACATATTATTTAATGCTTGAATGTGAAGTAACTGTATTTAATGAATATAATGTTTTAATAAATTAGTTTATTAATTCTTTGAGAATTTAATACATGTATACAAAATATTTTGATAATATTTTCAATATGTCAACCATACAGTTATTTACTTGTGAAATCATTGACATATAGTATATACTTAGATATAACTCATATTTTGATAACTTTCAAATAATATTTTTAAAGGTAACACTTTAGATTGTATGCTGCATTTATTTACTATTTTTTATTTAGACATCAACCTAGAAAAAGTAGATTTGACTCAGTGACTTTGTATTTCTGAAAATTACAGACCTCCTAGTGTTAGAAATATATGTCCTTAGTGAGTTTTAAGATTATTCGTGTTTTACATAAATGTTGCATGTGTCTCCTTCCTAATATAGCAAATTAGGTAGGATACTTTTATGTTAAACCCACAGATTGTCATGTTGACATTAATTATTTAATTGAATTTAGACTGTTAGGGTTTTTTTTTACCTTTCAAATTCATTTTTACAACATAATACAATTATATCATTTATTCCCTTCTAACCCTCCCCATGTACTCCTCTTTGCTCTCCTGCAAATTCATGGCCTATTTTTTCACTAATTATTATTATATTCACACACACAAATATACACACTCACATACACAATGCTTCTTAGTCTGTGCATTGTTACTTGCATGCATGTTTTTATGGAAGATTGTCATTGGACAATAATCTGGTTGCTCTTCCCTCGGGAAGGCTATGTCTCCCACTTCTCAGGTGTCTATAGCCCTTTGTGTAAGATTGAGCACTCTTGCATTTCTCCCAATCCCAGTTCTATCTGTCCATTGGTGTCATCTGTGTTCAGTTCCCTTTTACCTCTTTTTTCAACAAGAACAAGAACAAGAACAACAACAACAACCAAACACTAGAGGAAAACATAGCCAATGGAAATACAGAGCTTTGACCCTAGTAAATGGATACCAATACAAACTACCCCTGTAATTAAGCTCAGTAAACACTGCCTGTTTTCTTTATTATGAAATTGCTCCTTTTTCCACTTCTATTATTAGGCAACTCTGAAACAACATACCAATAACCTAAATTGCTTTCTATTTCTGTGATAAACACTATGATCAAACTTGGGCAGGAAAGGGCCAATTTGATTTAAATGTTCTGATCATGGTTACCATTGAGAGAAGTCATGGCAGGAACTCAAGCTACAGTAGAAGTAGGGACCTTTGAAAAAGCTATATACTGAATATATAACTATATAGATAGTATATGTAGCTATTGAATATATATTGAGTATAACCATAAATATATTGAATATGTATTGACTATATAACCATATATATTGAATGTATACATATTAAATATTTGTAATGTATAACCATTAAATATTGAAAATATGAACAAATATATGAATATATAACCATTAAGAAAAACATATTTTATATATATTTAATATACAGTCTATTTGATTTACACATTTATTCAATGTGTATTTGTCGACTTATCAGTCTCATTTAATTTTGAAATCATTTATTTCTTTGATTTAATATCTGTATACTCTCTGTTTTTGTCAACTTGAAACAAACATAGGGACTTCCTCCATCAGACTTTCTTAAAGGTAACTTATGGGAGTATTGTCTTAATTGACAGTTACTGTTGGAGTGCACAGCCTAATGTTGGTGGTGTCATCCTTCGGCTGGTGGTCCTGGGTTGTTTAAGAAAGGAGACTCAAGAAGCCATGAGAAACAAGACAGTAAGCAGCACTCCTTCATGGCTCTGCTTCAGCTCCTGCCAACAGGTTTTTGCCTGTTGCTGACTTCACTTAGTAACTAATGGACTATAGTGTGTTATAGAAAATAAACCCTTTCCTCCAAAAGTTGTTTATTGGTCAGTGTTATACTACAGCAATAGAAACTTAATTAGAACGCATTCCTGATAACAAAATAATAACCAAAATTAATGTAATTTTGACTATGAATTATAAACTTTGAATTATAATACATCGTGGTATTTATTTTTCATTGTTTATATTTATTCTTCTAGTTGTCTGCTATAAATGTGTGTTTAATTTTCATCATGAGTTTGTGATCATATTTTTATTAAGATGTTTATTTCTAATTCTGAAGGTAAAAATATTCCAAATCTATTATTTGAGGAGACTAGTTTAGTGGAAATTTTAACCTACAAACTCACTATGAAAACATTTTTAATCTGTGATATAACATTGTATCTATTTTAATATCACAAATTTACCTCATGAATTTTACAGATTTTATTGTAAATCGTTATACTTCAGTAAATAAATTATTTTATGTATTCATTTACTCACAACTTTAATTAGGAACAGTGTCTATATTTTGTTGTTTTCATTAGCAAGACTTCTTGAGCCAAAGACCATAATTTTAGGAATATTCAATTAATTTATAGTGAGAGTTATAAAGAAATACTAATAATTAGTAACACTTAGCACTTTCTGTGAAACATAATATGTAAAGCAAAGAAATTTATTAGCAAATTTGATTTGGGTATAGTTCTTTGTATGTCACCCATTTTGGAGCCTTTGATCTTTTTTTAAGTATTTAATAAATTCAATTATATTTGTTTTTGCATTTGTGTATTTGTTTTGTGTGTGTATGTGTGTGTATGTGTGTGTGTGTGTGTGTGTGTGTGTGTGTGTGTGTATGCATGTACGTAACAGAGTGAGTGCATACATCAAAATCTGGTAGGAATCAGTTCTCTCTTTCCAATATTTGGTTCATGGACCAAACACACATCATCAGACTTGTCTGAAAGTTCCTTTACCCCTTAACCATCTTAACACCCCAAAAGCTGGTTCTTCAGTAGAAATAATTATATTGTTATTACATATTGAAGAAAACAAGGCTAATATTTCTAAGTACTTTTACTATGAAGCTTTAACCTATCTATGAAAATGGATAGTTTTCAATTTTTTTTCAGAATCTCTTAAATAACCATGTCTGCCACCCCCATTCGTCATCCTCATTTCAATCTTGAAATAGGTGATGAATAATAGTGGACTTTCACTGAGGCTACAGTTTTATGAAGCTAATGGATAGAAACAGTTTCTGCTTTTCTGCTCTGTGAAAAGAGCAAACAGAGGAAAGAAAAGCTGACAGAATTTCAAAAGTGTCAATCAAGCCACAAATGCAGAGTTGATAAGTAAGAGGCAGTGTCATTCCTGGCAAGCTGACATTGGCTTCAGTTCTTGATGGAAATCACTTTGAGTCCATGCAAGTTGCAGAAGTTGATGTCTGACAGCTGATTTGTACAAGTAACGAAAGCAGTCATTTGGAGGAATGCGACATATTAAAGACTAAGGAACAAGCAGCCCATGTGGAAAGGTGATGGACATTTAATTTTCCCTGCAAAACTGTATTCACACTCCCCTGCATGTATAGGTCTCTCTTACACTTCAAAATGTAAATTGGATAACAGTTTAGTTGTTTATTATTTCAGAAAAGCAAAAATGTTAGTATTATTCACTGAACACTATAAAAACAAAGATTTGAATATGAATTTATACATGATATGCAGTAAGCTCTTTAAATCTGATAAATAAATTACCATGTTATTGTATTTGATTGCTAATTCAGTAACTAGAAGCTTTATCATGATTTCATCTGGACTTAGCACATAATAAAAATAATGAATGAAAAGCTAGATTTTTGTTCACAGTGTTGAAAACATAGCCAATGTGATATATAGTTATAATTTCCAGAAGAATTCTCTTCATTGTGGAAATGATCATTGTTGAAATTGCACATTAATATTCTATATTAAATTTGTGATGAATGTACATACAAATACATGTGAATGTATGCATTGGGGTTTATTTCTTGGTCACAGCAAGCAGTAAAATTATCAAAGTATGTCAAAGAAAGATACAGAATTACAATACTGCTTAATTCAGGACAAGAGCTAACAACCAGATGTCACTGTTTTGATTAAATTACCAGATCAACACTTATGCATCACAGCTTTAAGAGAAATAATTGTCAATCACTCTAAAGTTTATTCATGGATATTATCTCTACTGGGAATTATTTCCTCCTTATAATATGGACTCCTTATTTGACTTTTCAACAGAATAAAATGTTTTGAAAACAAACTTGAGTTTTTCAAAACTTTGTTGGAACTGTGAAAAACAAAAATTGTCTAGAGATAAATGTACTGTTATTATAGTGGTAGACACTGGTGCATACATGTAGCTGCATTTATCAATATGGAAGAAGTGCATGAGAAAGAGAGAGAGAGAGAGAGACAGAGAGAGAGAGAGAGAGAGATTCTTTGTAAAGAAAATAATGAGAACTTTTCACTCAATAATTAATTAAAATGATGCTTGATGAGTTTTGAAGAGAGGTTGTTCATGTCTGTAACCCCAGTACTTGGCTGACAGAGGGATGAAGGCAGCTGTAAGGCTGTGGTATCCTGAGCTAAGTGTGAGACATCCTTTTACTGACAGATCACTATGAGTGCTTTTAGAGAGGAGAGGATGCTGAAATGAAAGGAGTGGTACCAGTAAGTGGATTGTCACATGTCATGAAAATATGAAAATAACCATGGGCTTAAGTTGATTATTTTTAAGTGCTTAGCAAACAGGGTGTGCAAAAGGATGCATGAAGGAAAAATGCTTTCATTAAGAAAAATAGCAGATGTTTCTAAAGCCAATATGACCCATATGAAAATTGTATGATAATGTATATTATGCATTTATTGTTGACATAGTGAACAAAGATTCTCAGTAGAATAGGAGAAAAATGTTGCTGTGGACTTTTTGAGACTATTTATGAGATGATAGGCACAGGAATATGTAAATCAGATAAGTATTAAATCAGATAAGTATTATATATTTTTTTTCTTCCACACATGTCTAAGTACATTTTAATATCCTCTTCTAAGTCTCTTTGTGATGCTAATATGTGTGTTTCTAAGGCAAACCATTTAGTATTGAATAACCAGTTAGGGAACACATACCTTAGTAATACTGATTCTCCTTCTTCCAGTAGTCATTAATTGCCTCTATCCTTCACCTAGGTGTGGAGCCCTGTAAAATTTCCCTCAATCATATTGACATCTCAGGAGGTGTTATCATTGTTTTGGTCTTGTTTAGGTGACCATAGAGATGAGATTTCATGAGTACAATTTGCCTGACATACATATACGATTACCTTTGGTACTTGGGTTTATTATCTGTACCGAACCTAGAGGTGACCCATGGAGCAAGAGTACTCCAAGAGGCAAAGAGTAGTGGGAAGGAGTGAAGAACTCTTGGAGGGGAAAACATTTGGGATGTAAATAAATAAAATTATTTTAAAAAGTAAAGCAAAATAAATCCATTTTAATCACTATGGTGCAGAGTTCTGCAACCAGTTACATAGTAATAGGTGGTGTTTATAACTATATTTTTTCATTGATTGTTGCTTATTTTATGTCATCTTTGTTTTAGCTGGATGCACAACTCAAAATTTCATACTTCAGTGCCCTGGCCATTTGGAGTTTCTGTCCTCACTGCTTATAACTTTTCATTAATTTAAATCATAGGACAATTAATCCTAACTGAACCATAAGTGTTATATTTTATTTCTTAAGTGTATTGGTTGGAATATGTACGGTCTGATAGACTGATGTATTTGAATGCTTGGTCCATAGGGAGTGATACCATAAGAAGGTGTCACTTCATTGAAGTAGATGTGGCCTTTTTGGAAGAAGTATGTCACTGTAGAGGCAGGCTTTGATGTTATATATGCTCAAGTTATGCTCAGTAAGACAGACAGTCCCCTTCTACAGCTTGTGAATCAAAGTGTAGAACTCTTAGTTCCTCTAGCACTATCTCTACCTGCATGCTGCCATTCTTCCGATGATAACGGAGTGAGCCTCTGAACATATAAGCCAGCCCCGGTAGAATGTTTTTCTTTATAAGAGTGCTGTGATCATGGTGTCTCTTCACAGCAATAAAGTGTTGGTACCAGGGACTGAGGTATTGCTGTAATACCTTGGTCATGCTTTTGTTTTGGAGGATTATGGATTTAGAGAGCTTGGATTAAGAAATCAGTAAACTGTTTTACATAGTACTTGATGGGATATACTAATAGATGCATGAAAGACAAGACAATGATCCTGAGGGTGATTTGAAAGGGTCTGGGGAAAGATGTATCCAAGAATTTTAGTGTGCTGCCTAGAAATCATTCTTGTATTATTGCTGAAGAATGTGACTGCTTTTTTTTTTTTTTTTTTTAAAAAAAAAAAACTTGTTCAAAGAGTTTTCCTGCATGCAAGGTGAAGAGATTTAGATTAATTGCATTGACAAAGTCAATCACGGTATAGACTGTCTTATAGTTCACATTTATGAAGAACATTTTGATGAAATGGAGCAAGCTTAGAAAGAAAAACTAGAAAATGTTTAGTTGAAGGATTAAATGGGCAGCATAAAGTGAAATACAGCTAAAAATGGAATTAAGGGAGTAGTGACAAGATCCGTCTTGTAAAAAGGAATTAAGTAGGTCCAGGCATGGTAGTACATACCTTTAATCATAGCACTGAAGACAGACACATGCAGATCTCTAAGTTAAAGGCCAGTCTGGTCTACAGAGCAAGTTCCAGGACGGCTAAACTTAGGCAGTGAAGGAAACCACAAAAATCTGAAAACTGATAGAATGTAATTGAACAATGGGAACATGTTCCAGCCCAAGCAAACTGCCAATCTTGTCAGCATTGCCACATAGTTCTGGCTTTAGAGTCAAGGATAGAAGAAAGGGGATATGAAATCTCCCTCCACAACTAAAGAAAGTATCTGAGGCCAGGTGTGTGGCGGCACGGGAGTACCCTCTTAGAGACCCAGAGAGGCTATTTTGGGAACGGGATTATGGAATCTTCCTCATAACTAAGGAGAATTGCCGAGGTCGGGTATGTGGCAGGCGTATCCCAGCCTGGAGGTCTAGAGATACAATTGTATGACGCTATGAAGGTGAGACTTGAATTTCACTGGAGACCCCAAGATGCTAAAGATGTGAGAGCCAGGTGATTCCTTTACAGGAAGCTGCTAACTGAGACCAGAACCAGTCTAAGAAAAAGTAGTGTGTTGCAATCAACAAAGCTGAAAAAGTTGAAAAAAAATGAAGAACATTTTGATATCAGACATGCAGATACAGTTTGGAACTTCCCAATTGATTTCCATCTTGCTTTGGTTTTCTATTTCCCCACTGTTCTCCCTTTCCTACAGTAGGACCCTACCTTGGAACAATAATGTATATCGTGTGCCATTGTATGTGGGAACCATGTGGTCTGGTTTTTGATTTTGATTTTGCAGTTAAAAGATTGTATGAATCTCAAAAGAGACTTTGAACTTCAGAATTTTAAGCATGTTAGGAACTTGAAAGACTCTGGAGACTTTTGAAGTTGGACTGAATGCATTTGGCATTATGTTATGGCCTTGGGGGTGTTCGGGGAGTGGAATGTGGTGGTTTGAATAGATATGGACCACTTAGACTCATGTGTTTGAATGTTTTGCCCATAGGAAGTACCACTATTAAGAGTTATGACCTCACTAGAGTACATGTGGTCTTTTTGGAGGAAAGGTGTAACTGTGGAGGTAGGTTTTGAGGCTATAAATTCTCAAGCTCTGTTTAATGAGACAGTCCTTTTCCTCCAACACTATGTCTTCCTGCACGCTGTCATATTTCCCATCATGATTGTAATGAAGTAAAACTCTGAAACTTTTATTTATGGAGAGTTTCTGAAGTCATAGTCTGTTCATAGTAAAGGAACTATACATTACGCAGTATTAGAAACATAAACTGGAGTGATCAATGGACTAAGTTCAAATGGCTAAGTCACTGTATGTATGTTGCCATTAGATACATAATTTTATTTTTCTGTGCCTCGGTTTCTTCACCTGAATAAATAGCAGATTATTTATTTTTACCCCATGATATAAAAATATGTGCTTAGTTATATTCAAGTTCTTTATAGTAATCATTTATAAATCAATTAGAAAATCCCTAGAACACTGTAAGTTGACAAAATATGAGTTATCTTTACTTTATGACATTCAATCATTGTTATCCTTTACCAATAAATTGACTATTATCTAATTGTAGTATTACAAAATTTTAAAACTTACATTTTAAATCTAGGATATCCAGGGTGTGTGCCCCAGTAACTGTGATGATTGTGACAAATAGTCGTTTGGTGATTCATAGACAAGGTCTGCTCTATGTAAACTTACATGGATAAGAATGAGCAAAATATCCATTTGTAACTCCCCCCAAAAATACACCAATGCCATTTGTTTGATGCCTTTCCTCCTGGCCTAATATGTTCCTAATCCTATCACCTTGGATTAATATACTAATATATGCATTTATGGAAACAAAACATCCTGGTGCAGGAGAAGTTATTGGCTCCTAGGAAAGTTACTTCATTCTTTGTTTTGCTATTGTTGCTATTGGTGGTGGAGGATTGTTTTTGTTTGTTTGTTTGTTTGTTTATATAGAGCAGACTTTGTCTATGAACTGTCAAATAACAATGTGCTAATCATTCATATATATGTATATACACATTCATATATATGTATACACACATATATGTATGTATATGTACATATACACACACACATGTATATATGTATATATATGCCTGTTGAATTTTAAACCCTACTGGAAATATCCTGAAAGAAATTATCAGAGTAAACAGTGTTTTAGAGTTCATGCAATGCGCGTATAAAATAACAGTTCTAAATACAAAATTACCAGTTGACAACTATCATTAATGGAATCAATCTATATAGAAAATTTTTAAGATTTGGTGAAGCCAGGCATGGCACTTCTAAAGATACAAAGATAATTGCATTAGGTGTAAATATGAAATTAGAAATCTTATTGAACTCTCAATATGTCATATAGAAATAACCACCAACATACAAACAGTTTACTTCTTTGCTGACAGCTAAGAAAGCATAGTGTTCACTTTAGACTTAGAGGAAGGATTTCTCATTTAATTTTGTCTAAAAATGATAGGAAATTAAGGCTCATTACTTAGCTACCTAGTCATTTATGATATTATCCTTTCATCAATTAATTAAAAGCACCTAAATAATTTAATAATTAAGCATTCATTTAGAGAGATTATAAAAATTATGAAAAATGTAAGTCTAGATAAATGTTCATTTTAATTGTATAAACCAGTAACATAATGTACATTAGAGCTACAGAAAGCAAAGGAAAGAAATCTATGTTTTGGTGTAGGATGTTTGTGGATATGTGTGCATTCCCGTCTTTAGGTATGTGAATGTACACTAATGAATATACCCAAAATTTAGATGGTCTCCAGTGTAACTTGCAAGTTTATCACATAATTTCTTAGATTTCTACCTTTCAAAATGTTTTTCTGCTATACAAGATGTAACTAGAAAGGCAGTTTTATGATACTTATTAAGGAATCACATAAACCTGAATAATGGTGTTAGAAAGTTGAAGAAATGGTAGGTTTTATACCAAGAATAAATCTTCTTTTAAGTGAAGATTCATCTGAACTTGGTTTAGGAACACTTTCAGACTTGAAACTTCATTGCATTTTATATAGACCTCTTAAGTTGTTTCAGAGCAGAGGGAAAACAAACCAACTCCTTACCTAACACAGTAACACTGATATACTAACTTTGGCTCATTGACTATTGTTGAGATCTAGTCATGAGGTAGCATTGCCTTAAAAGTACTAGGTAACCATAGTTTCTGTTAAGATGCTATTATTCACGTTGCTATACTGGTTAATTCAAGTGACCAGAGCTAATTTTTTTGAGTTGGATGATCAGCAGTGAGTATCAAATATGGCAGGTAGAAACAAAGTACAGCATAATGACATTTTGACTAGAGATGTTAAACTTCAAAGTACTAAGCAAAACACAATTCCTTTACAAACACACTTCTATGTGTTTGAGTCCATATTATTTTAAATAATTTCTCATTTTATAGTGGCAAAATGTCCTTTATAACAGTAACTATGCTCATAGATTTCTGAAAGAACCAAACATACTTCCTTGAGAATATTGGTACTCATCTTTAAAAAAGAAATTCTTGAAATTTTTGTGAATGTTGGTGCTATTCATGTGAACTTAGGATATTGAATTTTCTGTACTTTTTAGTTTTATAAAATTCTACTATTTTTTTTACAAATCTTTAATTGATGTTTATATCAATTCATGTAGGTCCACATCACCACCTTATATCAGTGTTTTTCAACCTTCCTAATACTATAATCCTTTTATACTGTTCCTCAAGTTATAATGATGCCCAACTATAAAATTATTTTCATTACTACTTAATAACTCTAATTTTGCTATTTTTATGAATCAGAATGTAAATATTTGTGTTTTCCAATGATCTTATGCCCAAATGGGATCAAATATCCCATTTGAAAGGGATATTGGACCTTAAATGTTTCACAATCCACAAATTGAGAACCATTAGCTTATATATTTATGTATATATGAATTATGTATTTGTGTCTTCAAATTAGAGCTTATTCATTTCTTTATATCCACATATCCAACAAGAAGATTATAATTTCTATTATTTATAAGCTCTATATCTTCTAAAACATATCAATTCATTTGTATGCTCTTCTTCCTCTCTTCTAAGTTCCTTTTTCCTTCATTATAACTCCATTTCTTCAGGGAATGGAAAGGGTTAAGAGTTAGTGAATCTGTACAGTCTAAAATCAGTGTTCTAAGTTCCAACTTAGTATTTCACATCTTTTCGTTATTTTAACAAAGATTTCTTGATTACTATTTCATGTCAAGAATTGATAATCTTCTTAGTACAGATGTCTATCCTTTTTGAAATGTGTGTAACAAAATCCCAGAGCCTCATTGCAACAAACAGTGAGTGTACTACAAAGAAAAATAGGGCCCAAAAGGTAGAATGATTTTAATTAATTGTAGTGAGACTATTGACAAGGTATGAAAATGCAATGAAACAAATAGGAAAAAATGCAGACACTCCTAAAGCAGATATGGCTGAAATATCATTACTACTCCTACTCTACAAATAAAGTAAATGAAAGGATCTGATCTCCCATGAAGAATGACTTTCATGAAAGTTTCTTCTTATTGGTTTTATTTCTCCCCCTCTTTCCTCCCTCTAACTTGCCCCAGGTTCCCTCCTTTAAATCTCCTCTATGTTCCTTCCTATCTCAAGTTTATAGCTTCTTTCACATTGACTATTGTTAAATGATCATATATGTATACATTTTATATTTGTATGTATATATTAGTTGATATGTGTATGTGCATATACGAGTGTACATATATGTGAGTTTTTGTGTGTGTGCTAGTTCGAGTGTGTGTAACTCATGTATGTATGTATGATCTGTGAGTTGGACTGAAAGATGGAGTGTCTACTGAAGCCCATCATAGAAGAAGAGTAGAGAGTAAATACTTCTGAGTCTTACTTTTCATGACTGAATCAGAAACCAGAAATAAAGAAGTTTGGTAATTAAGTAAGAATTCTAGACTATCTTGGGTAGTAGAATAAATGGGAAGTTACCTGAAGGGATGCATAAAAATAAGGAAAATGTTAAAAATAAAATAAAATAAAACAGAAATTGACCTTTAGTAATCTACTTTTCAAAGACATAAGAGTTGATTTTATCAAAATAGTATACTGAAACAAAAAAATAGTCATTAGTCATTGTTTTCCAATAGCAGTATGTTGGAAAAATTAAATTTTCACTAAGATTATGAGTTTATTTTATTTTTATTAAAATACATTTTAATATATTAGTAAGATTATCTACAGAATATAGAATGTGACATAATAGCAACAACATCATACAATATTAACAAATTTAGTTATAAAAGTTAGTTCTGTATTTGAAATCAAATGAAAACAAACCTATCAGATACGGCTGAAGACATGACCATAGCTTTTCTTTTTTTTTTTTTTTCCATTTATCTCTGTATGTTTGTCTTTTTATATGTTTTTTTTTAATTAGGTATTTTCTTTATTTACATGTACATTTTCCCTTTCCCAGGTTCCCCTCCAAAACAAACAAACAAACAAACAAACAAAAACAAGAACAAACCCCTTTTGCCTCCCCCTTCCCCATGCCTGTCACCCCACCCTCTCCCACTTATTGGCCCTGGCATTCCCCTACACTGGGGCACAAAACCTTCACAAGGCCGAGGTCCTTTACTCCTATTGATGATCGAATTTGCAATCCTCTACTATATTCCTGCTGCCAGTACATTCAATCCCACCCTGTATAGTCCTTGATTGGTGGTTGGGTCCCTGGGAGCTCTGAGGGTTCTAGTTAGTAATTGTTGACCATAGCTTTTCTTATTAAGATTTGTGTGTGTGTATGTGTGTGTCTGTGTGTGTAGAAGAAAAACTTTCTTAGGCTCCCTGTCTGTATTTTTTGCTTGTGGCTATCATTTAGCAAAGCAGAGATATTTACAAACTTTTCCACCTACAATGCATTTGAAATGGATAAAAATATTGTCCTCTTTTTTTTATTTTAATATTCTTCTCTCAATTCATGAGGATTAGTGTACCATGTTCCTCTACTGTTCTCCCTGATTGGTATATCCGGTTGCACCCTCCTATTATATCTGCCGGCTCCTTTGTCAAGCACTTTCTAAAGCAGCTAAAATATCAACCTAATTTTTAGCTTATGTGGAAAGAGGATCTATCAACAGTAAAGACTATAGACTAAATAGAAGAGATGTAAATCAATTTTAGCTATGCTTTGAAAAGCAGCATGCATAACCTTTTAGATATTACAATGACCAAAACATTAAACTATGTAATAAGAGAGGCAGCTAACAATTTTGGGCAGTGGATATCCTTTAAAATAAGAAGCTGTGTGAACATTGTATTTTTATATAGCTAGCTACTAATAGTAGTCTACTTCTTCTACTTATATGTGGTTTCTTCAGAACTGTATGTTTGTTTCACATCCCCCTCCCCACTCAGAATTTGGTGTGATTTGTGGATGATTCTGCTAGTTACTTCAAGGCACTCACTTTATTTTATTTTTACCTTTCAGTGTTCATCATATTACTGATTTATTTGATAACATTTAAACCATTTAGATAATCGCTAAAATCTTCATTTCATATTTGGTGAAGGGTAGAAATTTCTGATATCAATAAGATAAATTTACAAAGCTTATAGGTGCTTTTTTCCCTACTCAATTGAAAAGCAAGCTACATTACTACCTTCCACTTGATTGCATAAACACACTGCTAAAAATAAAGAAATGTTGTTAATTTTTCTGACTACTGAATTAATCTGGCATTTTGTGATTTCCTGAATCTATCATAAATTCAAGATATCAGACTCATTAAATTATTAAGAATAGTCATACAATATGCAGTTCTCCTTGTCTTCAATACATAATTCAATGCAAAGTCATATATGACAGTCAATGGAAAAATGTCCATTGTCCTTACTACTAACTAAGTAAAGGAGTTTAACCTATCTATCAATTAGATATTTACTAGGGATCCATGTTCCTTTCTAGGAACATGACATCTATCCATCATTGAATTTATGTGTATTCATTTTTGATTTTCTTTTCACACAAATACCTTAAATTGAAGGACTTATGATATACAGAATTTATTGCTGTATATTAGTAGGGATAACATTTATAATTTTCTTTTTATATCTAATTATAGAGTACTATAAAAATAGTAGTAATTATTCAATAAATACACATATCTATTTTTATTATTTATTATTACTACTACTACTTTTTTATTATTGTTAATACTAGTAATTATTCAATAAAACTTTCAATGTATGATAACAAATTTGTGCTAGAAACTAATTTTATGTAAATTAACTCTGTATTGCATATACACAGGTGACAGTTGCTTAATAATAAACATTGTTAATAAGCAACCCCAGAGGTAGAATTACTTTTCTATCTCTTGCAAAATAAAAATTTTTCCCAAGACATAAGCAACCTGACAGAAATTACGAGCAAAAGAAAGGCGAAAAGTGATTTGTCAGAGATTCCATTGATTCAAGTAACATATGATAAAATACTAGAAGTTTACTTTCCAGCACAAATTTAAGAGTAAACAAAGTGCTCACTCTTCTTAAGTCCTCTTTCTTGCAGTTTCTCCAGTTGTCCTTTTCAATAATTATATATTTATTACATAAGTTTTCAACTAAAGTTTAGACAAACAGCCATTTTTCAAATTTACGATGAGTAATGACCATTTCATTCAAAAGTTTTCTTTATAGTACATAACCCATTTACCAGTTGAATGAAACAATACGAAATAAACTTGGTATGAGATGGTTTTTGTCTTCCTTTTCTTTATTACTTATATTACCAATGGAAATACTTCCCAATTTTGAAAACTCCTGAATTTCATCTAGAATGTGCAGTTTATCCCAGCTTTAGAGACTAGCACAGACTGTAAAGAAGTAACAATAATTTTGTATTCAAGTTTAAATTCTTTTTCTTGTATTTATGTAATTTAAACAGTATTTTTTTCTTGTCCTTTACAAAACAATTACCCAAGATTTTTGTGTAATGACAATTTAGTTAATTATTCAAATAAAGGATGGATATTTAGTATCTAATACAATGTCTCAGTTAATCTGTTCACAGTGATCTTTATTTTACTATTGCTGCATAAATTATTATGTATTAGTGGATCAAGTCAGTGAGCCTTAGGAATCCATAGGCTAAATGTCCCTGTTTCACTGAACTGAGGTCATGTATTCATCAAGTTAAGATTCCAGATTCTAATTTGGTACTTTTATTTTTCCAGCTTCTAAAAGCCATCATCTGACCTTGAATCATGCTCACTCTCCTTTACCTTGAAGGCCAATGAAGACATCTAAGTAATCTACTTACTTCTCTGTGAGCTGCAGTACACATTATCCAGTCAATTCCACCCACATAGCTTTTCTTCGAAATTTCTTTGTCATCAATTTCTCAATTGTGCTTATTTCAAGTCCTTGACTGTCATCAACTCAGGCTCTTGGTCACAGGTCATAAATTGGTATATAATGGCATGATTGGTCATTTCTTCCCAATCACATTGAACAAACTACCATGAGTTCATTTCACCACACTTGCCAAAGGATGTCATGGAGAGCTGATGAAGAGCTTCAGCTGCCTGCTTTCAGGTTGTACTTGCTTACTTTATAGAAATTTCAATGAATAAGGACTGAATACTTTTTGACCCTCCATAAAATAATTGCAGTGAGCTTTGACTGCAGTCCTTGGTGCAAACTGAAAATGCCAAGGTAAATGACTATTTCTCTCACTTCATTTTACTGACTTCAGCTTCCAAGTCCTATTCAACACTATCAGTCACATGTCACTTTAACTTTAGGGTATTGTATCTTTGTGCACATTATCAGCCATGGTGCTCATTTTTAGTAGATCAGCTAACATCTAGTTCCTGATGGCCAGATCAGGGAGCATGGTGATTTGATCATCCATGTTCATCTCTTTAGTTTTTACTCAGGCTTAGTAAAAGCAAAGAACAAAGAACTAAGAAAAAATAAGCAAAAATCTAATTATTTGCAAATAATGAAAAAAAAATCTCCTTATCCAAAAATCCTAAAGCTCTGCACTGAAATTTACCCACATTGTCTTGTCGTGAGTTGGAAGAGAGCCTTATCCCTACTTACAATGTAAACAGCATAGAATCTGTTAGATTTTATAAAACCTTTATAAAACTAGCTCATTTCCACGTCACTAGATAAATAGGTCAGATCAATCTACCATGTTGAAAATGTATTAATTTCCAAATCATGGTTGGAAGAGATGGCCTAAGGCCATATGCCACAACATGTTCTTCTAAGTAATGATAATATCTTGACATACCCTATAATACCAGACTTCTCACAATTTTTTCAAACAAACAAAATACAGGACTCTGAACTCTTATCATATAAATTTTCCACTCTTCATGATACAAATGTTGTAATAGTATCTCAAGAATGGTTGATATTTGCCTCTGAAACAATTAACCAAACCAAATTACTTTTCTTCAGTATTGTTCCATTCTGGGAAAAGTGAAAATATCATTCCACTGAAGCTGAGGAGGCTATGTTTGCTTATAATGGGAGGCTACTCAGACTTGAGGGAGCATTTCTTTACTGAGGATTGGGGAGGACTCATCTACTAGAAAATGAAATTTATTAGAATTTTGGAGCTCAGTGTCTTGTCTCCTAATGATTAGCTAGTTCCTCTCAAGACCCCTTTCTGTCCTGGAAACTATTGTTTCAGAATTGATGCTCCCTAAATACTGCCCATGGTCCCAGTATTCACCTTTCCCTCAAAGGGAAATAAATACCTTTGCATTATAATATGCATTATATAACTTTCATTATAGTCCATTCAATCTCCAGGTGATGTTCTGTCTTTGACTTACAACAATTTCAATCAACCACTTGCTACAAAATATAGGGCTCTCATTTGTTGAACACATGTAAATTTTTGGATCACTTAGGCAGTATTTGAGTCTAGAATTTGAAACTAAAAACAATTTTATTCTTTTGCCACTCTATCAAACAAAAATTAAGAACAGAAAATAATAATGTTATTTCTTAGCTTCCAGAAAATGTGCAAAAAATATCAGGTATGTTATTACATGACATATTGATTCCTATATGTGGGAAACCCAACATGGCATACTGGGTTCTCTGAAAGTATGTCAGGGTGTTCTTTTTTTATGTTTTATTTTTTATTGTTTAAAATAATTTAAACTAGAACATACTATGATCATATTATTCCTCTCGCCAAGTCCTTCCACATTCTCTCTCCTTCCCTACACATCCAACTTTAAGTCTTTTCCCAAAAAGTAAATAAAAATTCAATAAATAAAAACAACAAAACACTTCCGAAGTAAGAAAACAAATAGACAAATAGTGACCCCTCCTGGTAAGAAGTACCAAACTACAAACTGTAACCTATAAAAGCACACACACACACACACACACACACACACACACACACCATTGGAGTATGGTCTGTTATATGTTTGTCAACTACTCGTGAATATGAGGCCTGCCCTGGAATGGTTGATATACCCAATGTCACTTATTTGGAGAAAATTGATTTTGTTTCTCTTTCAGAGGGTATTTTTTTTTCTCTCTCAACAGTTCAGTTGTTAACCATTATCTGAGTAACAAGGTTTTAATTAATTTACTCATTTATTTATTTATTTGTTCATTTCTTAAAAATAACAGAATAAGATATAAGATAAAAACAAACGGAGTCACTTCAGAAGTGGACAAAAAAGGAACAGAAGGAAAAGAGCACAAGAGAAGGCACAGGGACCAGGGGCCAACTCATTTTCTCACTCAAGAATCCTATAAAAACACTCCCCTGGAAGCTTTAACGTGTATGCAAAAGATCTGATACAGACCTATGCAGGCCGGGTGCATGCTGCATCAGTCTCTTTGAGTTCATATGAGTTTTGCTCATGCTTAGTTGGCAAGCATTGTTGTATTGGTGTTCTCCATCTCCTCTGGTTCATAAACTCTTTCTGCCAATTTGTCTATGAGGTTCCCTCAGCAATGAGTGGAGGGATTTGATGGAAACTTCCCATTTCAGGTTGAATGTTCCAAATTTATTTTTATATTCTTTATTTTCTTATTTGAGACCTATAGCATGATTTCACCACAATTAGAAGTTGGTTCACCACATTACCCCACCTTGACTAATGTCTGCCTCTATTTTCCATTATAAATAAAAAAATGTATATAAATATATATCTTCTTTATTCTTATTAAATTATCATTCAATTTACTCTCAAAAATCTTTGGTCCATTAAAATGCTTACAAAAATAACAATAAAATATAATCATCTATGAAATAAGAGACATAAGATATATTTCATGAAATATACTACTTCTTCTTAAAACTAAACATAAAAACTTACTATATAGTTAAAAAATTTCAAGTGATAGATATCATGACCAAATTTTGTTAGATTATTATTGTTACTTTTTAAAAGATTGTTTCATGAACTGAGATATACAGGTATAAATATCACTCAAGAAATTATTGCACAAATATCATGATATATGCAACATAAAAGAATGATAAACAAGTACCATAATATTACTTTTTATATTTGAAACTTGTTTACCACTTCAAGAGTGCATGAAACCAGTCAAAAGGATGTGTTGTTTTTTTAAGATATAAAATACTTCCCTCACTTGGTAAACAGAAATGGAAGTGCAAATAAATTACTCTTGTGCAAAGGAAGATACAAAATATTTTGTTTAAGTGTTCAGTGTTAAAATTTGTAAATAATATTTGTAATAGAAAAGTTGTATAAAATTCACCCTTTTCATCAACGTTGGTCATCTGCTAAATATATAATATCTCATGGTGTAATAGTAAAAGGTTTTAGATGTCTGCCTCACATTTTATTTTCTCTTGTCACAATTTTTTGCTGAGTACTGTATTTAATTTATAATATTAGCAAATTTAATAACCACTTAAAATTTTGATCACTTCCATGGAAACCAAAACACAAGGTATTGATATAATATAATAAATAGAGATTCTAAATTTTAATAGTGTTCTCCAAGGCATAAAACATTAGTTTATAGACACATTTGAAGTGTAGCATAAATTGCACACCTGAGTAGGAAGAAGACTAGAATCCATTTGGGGATCTTGGTGAAACAGTGACTCCTACAGCATAAACGGTTAGACATGGAAGTTTACTTGTTATTCCTCATGTCTCTGATAACTACAGCTGGAAACCATGTTGAAAAAGAACCTGCTATTTAAAATGAAATATCCTGTATGCCTGAGAACAAAAAGCATACAAAAGTCAAAGAGTCTGGATACAGCCTTCTACAGTCCCAGGATGCCGTTCAGTAATGAGAAGTAGCTATATAATGAGAAGTAGTATAAAATAGGAAAACTGGAAGCCAACACTGAACATTATAAGCAGGAGATTCATATACAGCAGTGAATGGATAATGTTGAAAAGTTCAGCCCTGGAAGTATAGTCACATCCAGTGGAAGCATGCAGAGTCACAGCCCGAGGCCTGATAATAGTGAATGACCAGGGTTCTGGAGCCATGTGTCTGCCAAACACGCCTGTTCCCTGCTGGATGCAATTATTGAATCTCTAGTTGGTATATTTTTCCCTCTTTATCCCTTCATCAAGTTTGTTATACAATATGGTAACATTTTGGGGGTAGGGGTGTGGTGGTTTGAATATGCTTGGCCAGGGAATAGCACTCTGAGGAGGTACAGCCTTGTCAGAGTAGGTGTGGCCTTGTTGGAGAAAGTGTGTCATTGTGGGAGTAAGATTTGAAACTCTTCTCCTACTGCCTGGAAGCCAGTCTTCTTTTCTCTGACTTTGGATGAAAATGTAGAACTTTCAGTTCTTATAGCAGTACCAGGTCTGCCTGGGTGCTTCCATGTTCTTGCTTTAATGATATTGGAGTGAACCTCTGAACCTGTAAGGCAGTCCCAATTAAATGTTGTCCTTCATAAGAATTGCCTTAGTAATCCTGTCTCTTCACAGCAATGGAAACTCTACCTAAGACAGCAGGATTTAGGGATCTGTCTCAGAGCCATTTCTTTGAGATGTTACCATGTTGTCCAGGCTGAAATCCTCTCATCTCAGCTTTGCAAGTACTATACTTACAGAAATGAATCACTGGTCTAGATTAGTAGAAAGTAATGACCATCTATGTGTCAAACAGAACACAAAAAGTGTTTGCCTCTCTCGACTGGTTCATTCAGAATATTTTCCAATACAGATCTCACTTATGTGTTTGATTACTCCACTCTAATACATTGGCATGAACTCTATGCCTAGAATATAGGCCTAAAAAAACAAAAAAACAAAAAACAAAAAAACAAAAAAACAAAAAAAGAAATGGGAAATCTCATGACCAAGAAGCACTTTGCCCACAAATTTCACGGTTGTGTTCTACAAGCAAGAGCTCATAGTACACAAAGAAGAAAGGTTATTGTATAGATATGTCCTTCTGCATATCTACTGTTTGACTGATGTGAATTTGCCACTCATTGTAATGATATGAAAGGCAAGTGAGTCAAAATTCCCCTAATCTTCCGTATGGCAGACTCCCATTTAGCAACATCAGTGTTTGACATTGCATTTATTCTTGTCATCTCTCCTACTTTCAAACACATACAATTATACTTTTTTGTTGTTGTTGGTTTTTCGAGACAAGAGTTTCTCTGTATAGCCCTGAGTGTCCTGGAACTCACTCTGTAGACCAGGCTGGCCTCGAACTCAGAGATCCACCTGTGTCTGCCTCCCAAGTGCTGGGATTAAAGACATGCACCACTGCTGCCTGGCCCTCATTTTTACCTTTCTATCTTTCTGTAATTCTTATTTGTTCTCCTGTCTGTCTTTTGTTCATTTACTCATTTTTACCTTTACACTTCATATGACATTCTACATATGTTTGTCACTTTCTCTTCTACAGTCTCTGATGTTAAGGGATTTAATACATCTTGAAAAAAATTTTTTTAACTTGAACACTTTTGTGTTTTTACTATTATAGCAGTTAATTTTCTCCTTCCTGAGTGGTGCTGGGAATTGAGTATTCAACAATAAGGTGCTTAGTAAGATCTTCAAATAAAACTAAAATTGATATGGAAATGAGCAGGTGTAAAATCTACAGCAAAGAAACATAAGAAATGTGAAGATGCATGTTCAGAGTATGCTTCTAAATTATTGGGTCTTCCAAATTAGTGAAATCCATAAAAATTAAGTGGCTAGTACAAAACTGTACAAATAATTCTCTTATTTGTCTTTTAAAACTATTCAAAGATTTTAAAGAGAAAACAGATAAGCAAGTTAAAGTGACAAAATCAATTCAGCATATAAATAAGCAATGTAGAAAGTTGGAAATAAAGCATGGGCTTAAAATTAAGAAGGAGTCTATGAGGACAGAAGAAGAAACAGAATTAAGCCTGAAGGCACAAAAACTCTGCTCAGTGACATTATAGTCAGAAATGTGTCAAAGCTATAGGAAGAAATGAATACCAAAGAGGCATTTTGAAATCCAAATAGATATTAACTGGAGAATCTTAGTATGACTGAATGATATTCAAAATATCCCAACCATAAAGAAAACAAAACATTAAAAGCTGAAAGATAAAAATGCCAACTCACAAGGACAGATTTATCAGAGTAATATCAGATCACTTCAGGGAACACTTGGAAGCCAGAAAAGCACAAAATGATATATTATGAGCCCCGAACACAAACAGCTGTCAATGTAGATTATTGTATCTAGCAAAGTTATGTTTTAATTGATGAAGAAACAATGACATTTCAAGGAAGCATCATTTAAAACAGTTCGTAACTACCAAGCAACCATTGCTGAAGATACTCAACACTATATACAGGAAGTTAAAGAAGATAAGATTGGGTAGCATCAGAATTCCATTATTATCAGTAGCTCTATCATTCAGGAAAATATATTAACATGAAATTTCATAATGGCCAGGACATCAAACTGTCTTGGTATATATTTGATAATACTTTAGAAAATGTTTTCAGATGATACATTATTGATGTTAAAGAGCTTCTAACAAGGTCAAAGAAAATCAGGGATATTTTACTATAAAATACATTTACTAAAATAACCAGGTATTTCAATTTCTAATACGACTGCAATCAACAAAGTAGAATGTACAAATAAATGTACTATTCATCATGCCTTAATATATCAACTATTTGAATGAATATTCATTAGTATCTTATAGTTAACTGAAGCAAAATTCAATTTTACTAGAATAATAATTTACTAACAAAATTGTGATAGTTATTCTTAATTGTTAATTTGATTCTTTTGAAAAATGAATAGAAGATTAATAAAACTCACTATTGGATATGCCTGTTGGAGAGTTTCTGGAGATGACTAAGGATAATTAACATTCCCTGAATGGAAGCATTCAGTGTAATGAAAGTAGAGAAAGAAGCTTGTGATCATGTCTAACCTTTATTGTCTTTGCACTAGTGTGCACAGTGCATATCTGTGTCGTTCTCCTTTATTCTTTCTTCTTGAACTCATACCCATGACTAACCAGCAGAGTCCATGCATTCGGACTCATATTGGGGCTGCATAATTGTTAGAGCACCAAGAATAAATAATGTAATCCACCTATTCAATCCCTTCCTTGAATTCTATACAATATCTGCTAATTCCTAGACATTTTTGACTATTTAAAACACAATAATGTTTTTTTTATCAAGTACAATGTTTATTTACAAAATCACATTAATTTTCAATTTTTATAATAATAAATATTAATGATGTTTACAAACAACTTTAAAAATTCGTTATATTATTCAAGTTATTATTACTTGTCAGCACCAGGGGACTGACTAGATTTAATTGATGAGTCATTGGTCAGTTTCTTCTTAAGAAATTTTCAAGATTCAGAGTCATCTCAAAATTCCTCATCACATCCTTTGCCTGACTGAAAAAACTTACTTACTTGGAAAGAATCAGAGATCTGGGGATAGCTTGCTGGATATGGATTTCACAGCTTGCCTGACTCAGTATGGCTAATCTTTTAACATGGAACCTAGAGATTCCAAGAGCTTGGTCCCACAAATGAACAGTGGAAGAGACATGGTTTGGTTATATAAACTCAGAAATCATTCAATTTTCTTCTTTCTATTTAAGTTACAAGGATCAACATGGATTCCTAGGAAGAACACATTGACTGAAACTCTTGGTAAAAAGTTTATTAAACAATTTGGAGATATGTCTTTATAAACATGATTGAGGGAATGGAGAGATGGTTCAGCAGGAATGAACACTAGTCACTCTTCCAAAGAACATAGGGATTCCTAGAACCCACATGGCTATCCCTAACCTACTGTAACTTAATTCACAGGTGATATAATACTGTCTTCTGGCCGTCACAAACCCTAGGCACACAAATGATAACAGACATACATGCAGGCAAACACACACACACACACACATAACATTTTTTAAAAGTTTAGAAATTGGGCTATGTTTTTATTTAAACTCTAAATTTATAAAATTAATCATTTATAATAATGATACCAAGCCCTGTAATTATTATAACATTTTTATGAATTTTACCACAAAGATTTTTGGCTCTTCAAGTATTCGGTATACTTAATCATTTGTTTTAGAGGAATTTTCAACAAGTTTAAATACCTACGATAATAAAATTGTATCAAGAATACCCACTTGAATTTGATGTGTAATTATGGATCTCGAGTCTACAAAATTACAATGCAATCATGCTCATTTACCAGAAGATGATATGCATAATCCTTTTCTGTCATAATCATTGCCGTACTACTCGCTCAGTAGACACTAAAATACAGTGATTTTGCACAAATTGAGAGATTTTTGAAAAGTACTGCTATGATATAGTTGCCCACGGTATACTGTTTCAGTTTCTTTTACATTTCACCTGATAGAAGATAATAATTCTAAAGTCATTATCTCTTTCCAGAACAATAGTTTAGAAAAACAGGTGCATGTCATCTAAGTCTATCTGGAGTTCATTTCAGAAAATTCAGATTAGTTACATTTTTAAAAAAGACAGAACTATTAGTTGTCTCATTTGTTAAAGCCATTCTTTGTAGTTCCCACATCTGCCAAAGTCCATACAAATAGCCCCCTAGAGGAACCAGATGTTACAAGTTATAATTTAGATGTTTGCTTTGCCTCATAGACAAAATCTGGACAGTAAACATCCTGGTCTGTTAAGCATCATTATCAAATGCAAATCATTGATGGATTGTTTGTCACTGCTACGGAAATTCTTACCTCAGTAATTAGTACTGGAAAAACAACCATAATAACGCTAGAGACTGAAAGTGTAAATGAATAGGGAGATAAAAGATGATAGATTAGATAGATAGATAGATAGATAGATAGATAGATAGATAGATAGAT
>JADRCD010105553.1:0-13525 GCA_019843815.1 Montemys delectorum | reverse complement strand
TGTAACTTTTCTCATCATAATGCAATAAAAGTTAAAAAAAAGAGAATAAAAAAATACTGGGAACTTGTAGTTCAGTGATACAGCTCTTACCTTACTATTCATGAGTTCCTTAGGTTTGAGCCCTACTACTTAGTGCTTTAAAAAGGGGGTGAAACGTATCTGACTTATTTGGACATCCCTCATGATCTATAAGAATACTAGAAGCATGAAGTCTTGATTAGATATGCTAAGATTTTGAAAGAACCTCTTTGGTTTTAGTAGTCTTGATTGCAAAAATAGATAAACCCTAGAGTCATGGTGCATGTGTGATCCCAGAACTCTACAAGCGTAGCAGGGGGATTGCTGTAAGTTCAAATCCAGCCTGGTTAGCCACAGTAAGACTCCATCTCAAAAGAAAAAAAAACCTAGACATGAACATAAACAAGAAAAGTTATGATTTTTAAATTCATAAAAGATCCATTTTTATCATATATTGTCTGTACCCCAGGAAGTCTTCCAGATAGAACTGGTATGTAGGCTGGGGGATGGACCTGTGGCTCTGAAGCTCTTGCTACACAAGCCTGGTTTGTATATGACCCTGAGTTTGGATGCCAGGAACACACAATAAGAAAGCAGGTGCAGAAATGCAGGTGTCAGACTGGAGAGATGGCTCAGAGGTAAGAGCACTGACTGTTCTTTCAGAGGTCCTGAGTTCTCAAATCTCAGAAACTACATGATGACTTACTTACAACTATCTGTAATGAGATTGGATGCCGTCTTCTGGTGTGTCTGAAGACAGCTACAGTGTACTTACATATAATAAATAAATAAATAAATAAATAAATAAATAAATAAATCCAGAAGAAAAAAAAAAAGAAAAATGCCATTGATATATTGATATTTGCGTCTTACTTTTGTCACCATGGTGCCTTTATAGGACTCTACAGATTCATGAACAGGACCCTTTTCTTTCTTCTAATGATCCTCTCTTAACTCTTTCTTACTTTTTCTCTCTCTCCCTTTTTCTTTCTACTCAATTATAATTTTCATTACAGAAGTAATGATTACAGAGTAATCTTTATGAAATGATTAAGTTTACGTCAAAGTACTTGTTACTTAACTTTCTGTATGCTGGACTTTTTGTTTGTATATAAAAGGTACTTTGTTTATGTTGATTTTGATGTCTTGGTATATTGCTGAAAGTTTTTGTTAAGTCTAAATGAATTTTTTAAATACATTCTTTAAGATCTTACAAGAATCACTGTTAGGATCCAAAAATCACTGAAGGAAGATTCCAGAGTCAAATAGTATGCAAAGCAAAGAACATTTATTCTGCAGAAATTATCAGCATGCAGGGGTCAACCATTCATCAAAATGAAGATGACTTGAGGGGCTTGCCGGGCTCCTTTTATGCAGGGCTAGAGGAATTTTCCAGAAGAGTTAGGTAACCTGTGATATGATTGGTAGGGGTCAAAGCAATGACATTAGTGCGATTTTGATTGGTTGGTATGTTAATTTCATTATATTTGGTGAGAACTTGAAGAATTTCAGAGTAGCTCAGGTCTGGCTCCATTATCTCCTTCAGCCAGGTGTGTAGAGGACTGTTTCCACTCAGGAGCTATCTTCTCTAGATTAGGGTCATCATCGACTAAAGACCCATTGTCAGTGGCTCCCTCTGCGGACCCTAGTTTATTTCTTACAGAATCGAAAAAAATTTATTCCCAAGACTTTTGGACCTCTCATTACTATTTAAAATTCTTCTCTCATATTACATCCTGACTGCAGTTTTTCCTCCCTCCCCCTCTTCCCTTTCAGAAAAGAGCATGCCTCCCATGGACATCAACCAAACATGGCATAACAAGCCCATAAATAGGCAAAAGAGTTAGGAATAACCCCTGCTCCCACTGTTAACATTCCACAAGAATATCAAGCTACTTAATCATAACAAATATGTAGAGGACCTAGGTCAGAGCCCTACAAGTTCGCTGATCTCTCACGTTCTTATGAGCCCAGGTAAGTTGATTCTGTGGGTGTCTTCTTGAGTTGTGTCCCTGACCCATCTGGTTCCTCCAATCCTTCCTTCCCATCCTCAGCAGGACTCCCAGAGTATGCCTGATGTTTGACTGTGTTTCTCTGCATCTGGTCTCTTTTGATGATGGTTCTGTTGGGCTCTAGTCTCAGCACATTCTTCAAGCAGGACAAACTTTAGGTTGAAGGTTTTGTGGCTGAGTTGGTGTCAGTCACTCCATTTGAGGCTTTGCCTGGCTACAGAAAATATATGGTTCAGGCTTCCTGTCTTTATTAAGAAGAGTCTTTCCCGGGTTTTCAGTGCACTGTTTCCATCTGCCCCTGAAATGCTCCCAATTTCTCCCAGTGTTTTCCTTCTCCCACCTTCCCACCTGATTCTTCCTACTCCCAATGCCACTAGCCCTCATTCCACCTGCAAAATCTATTCTATTTCCCCTTACTGGGAATATCCTGTGTCCCTCCTTAAGCCTCCCTGGGTCTGTAGATTGTATCATGGTTACCTTGTACTTTATAGCTAATCCTCGCTTATAAGTGAGTATGTAACATGTTTGTTTTTCTGCATCTGGGTTACCTTGCTCAGCATGATTTTTTTTTTTTTTTTTTTTAGTTTCATCCATTTGTCTGCAGATTTCATGATGTCATTGTTTTTAACAGCCGAGTAACACTCCATTGTGTATATGTACCTACCACCTTTCCTTTATCCATTCGTTGGTTGAGGGGCATCTAGGTTGTTTCCACTTTCTTGTTAGTATAAATAATGCTGCTATGAACATAGTTGAGCGTATGTCCTTGTGATAGGATGGAGAATCCTTTTGGGTATATGCCGAGGAGTAGTATAGTTGCATCTTGGGATAGATCAATTTCTAATTTTTTAAGAAACTACCTTATTGACCTCCAAAATGGCTGTACAAGTGTGCACCATTCACACCAGCAAAGGAGGAGTGTTCCCCTTACTCCACATTCTTGCGTGCACATACTGTCTACAAGTGTCACATTTTAACAATCTTTTGAAAAGTTTTTTTTTTTTTATTTTGGTGGAAGAAAACCATTTTTTAAAAAATATATTGCACTGTTCACTGTGATATATAAAAATTGCTTAATTAAAAGTCAGTTTTAAAAATTTTTTGTTAGGATATTTTGTCACTGTGGAATTTAACTTTAAGCTTCTAAACCATTTTGGTTTAATTTTTGTATACAGTATGAGATATAGATCAAAGTTTATATCTTCCAAATACATGTCCCAGTTTCTTACAACCATTTTTGAAAGACCTTATAGTTTTAATCTTGCGTCTTTGTTAAACCTCCTTGTGCATGTAGATGAATGCTTATCCACAGACTCTTTTTTCCCCATTGATTTGCATTCTCTGTTTTCATGGTGAGATAGTATTATTTGATTAATGAAGCCTTATAAATGATCATTACATTCTAATTGTTCTTTAAAAACACATTATGCTCACTATTTTATTTTAATTTTTTTGTTATATAGTCAGAAAAAATTATATGTACTTGTTTGGGATATAGTATTTTATTTAATGCAAATGTATATTTTATGATATTTTAGTAAGTTAAACATTTATTTCCTTCAATACTTTTCATACTTCAAAATCCATTCTCACTCTGAGTTGAAACACATAGTGCATCATAATTAACTGGTCACAATATTGTCTAGTAGAGACACCAGGACTCACTTAGGATAAGTTAAGTACCCATTGATCCATCTTTCCATCTCAATCCGGTAGCCACCATCCTACTCTCAATGAGAAGAGAACAATGATTTTACATTCCACATATGAGTGAGAATTTGTACTACTTGTCTTTTATGAAAGTTTACTTTGCTTATAAAACTGGTCTATAATTTCATTCATGTTGGTACAAATGATAGGAGCTTTTCCTGTATCCTGGCTGACTAGCATTCTATTTTGCATACAGTTTAGTGCATGTACCACCTTTGAGACTCAGCTTGTTTCAGTTTCTTAGCTGTTGTGAGTACTGTGTACACAGTACTGTACGCATACAGATATCTCTTGGAATACTGACGCCATTTTCTTTTGCATATTTGGAGGATTGTCCAATTTCTGAATCATTTGGTTGATGTTTTGAAGACCCTCTATACTTTTTTTTATAGTTTCACTACTATTTTGCATTCTTACTAAGAAACACTAGTGCTCTGTTTCCTTTGTTATCCTCACAAAATTTGTTATCTTTTGACTTTCTGAAAGCAGCCATTTTTATTGAGGTGAGGTGATAGCTCACTGGAGTTTTAATTTTCCTGATAATGAGCAAAGGTGAAAATTTATTCATATACATGTCAGCTATTTGTCTCCTTTTGGATAATGTCTCCTTAAGCTTATTACCAATTCAAGGTTTTATTTACATGTATACCTGTGTGTCTGTGTGTATGTCACATGGCTCAGATTTTTTTAAAAAAATTTGTTATTTATTTATTTACATTTCAAATGTTGTCCCCCTTCCCAGATTTAAAAATCCCCCTTCAAAAACCCCCCTTCAAAAATCTTCCATCCCATTCCCCATCCCTTCTGCCTCTATGAGAGTGGTCCCAGCCCCCTCATTCTTGCCTTACTGCTCTAGTATCCCCTTACACTGGGGTATCAAGCTTCCACAGAACCTAGGGCCCTCCTTCTCATTGATGCCAGATAAGGCAATCCTCTGCTACATATGAAGCTGGAGCCATGGATCCCTTCATGTGTACTCTTTGGTTGCTGATTTGAATTTGTGCCTAGCTTTACAGGTGGTTGTGAGCTTCCTGAAGGGGATGCTAAAGACTCAGCTGGGTTCTTATGTACAAGCAGCAGGAATTCTTAAACCATCTCTCTAGCCCTTATCACTACCAACTAGTAAACTAAGTTCCCCACTTGTTATTTTTTTGTCTTTTCTCTTTCTTTAATTTGCATTTTCTTGTATCTTCTGGATATGAACACCTTGTTTGATGTACAGTATACCGTTATCTCCCATTCTGTAGATCATTTCTTCACTTGCTTATTTCACTCTATGTACTGCCTTGTGTTGCTTCTTGTAGTTTTAAGGCCTATTCCTTCAAGTCCATGCTCATGCCAGCTGTGTAGCTATGCAAATCGAAACGGTCCCTCTTGCAGACAGTAGAGACACTTAGGTAAGAAAGTTGAAGTAAGTAATACTTATGAGGCCCTGGAAGCTAAGATCACAAAATTCATGAGGCCTCTCCCCAGGACCTTTGGAGAAAGAAGCAATCTGTGGTGAGGAGGTGTTGATGGCTCTGCCAGCAAGTTGGGCAGGCAGCCTGAGGGATGCAACCTTTGTCCATTTTCACTCATACTGCCAGTGCTATTTTTCAGTGAAGAGGCTGCTTTTCGGTCATCCTTGCTCCTATAGTAGCTCAATGTACTCATTGGTTCACTAAGCTAGACTTGTGTAGAATTATGTCCTTTGACTGCTGTTGGTGACTTACCTAGGTCAACAGACCCTGGTTTGCACCATTATTCCAATATTCTGACTTTGCTCTGTTTGGCAATTTCATGAGTTAATAGGCTGTACATTTAACTTCATTTTGAGATGATTTTTGTAGCTAGTGCTTGAGGTAGAGATTTAGCTTCACTCTTTTCCATGTGAATATTCATTTTTATTATTTTAGTTATTTAGCAACTTCCTCATAAGCCTAAGAAATAGCTTGTAAACTTTCTCCCAAACCTAGTATTTTGGTAAGGATTGTGTTGAAGTATAGATAAATTTGAGCAGAATTTTAATTTCAACAACATGGATTCTTCTGACCCAAGAACAAAATACTCTTCTATTTTGGTCTTCTTTAAATTCTCATAATATTTAAAAATATGTCAATCACATTTTGGTCATTATGATTTAAGCAGTTTATGTATTTCAATGCTCCTATTATAAATGATATTTCTAAAGAGTTCTATTTCTGCCTGTTTATTAGATTTTTTTTTTTTAAATTGAATGTCCGATGTTTTTGCCTGGTAACATCCCACAGTTCAGCTACATCATTAATTTCCAAAACTTATTTATTAGATATAGAAACTCACACAGAAGGCAAGTTGTTAATCCTTTCTAATCTAGACAACTTTTATTCTCTCTTCTTACATAATTGGCATGGCTAGACACTCCACTAAACGTCTGAGTAGAAAAATTTGATGTTCTAGCTAGGTTGTGTGAACTTGACCCAAACCTGGACTCTGGGAAGAGGAAATGTTAACTGAGGAATTGTTAGGCCACATGGTTCTTAGGCCTTTGGAACTGATTTTGGGAAGGGTTAGAAATTTGTGCTAGAGATTTCTCCCATACTCCCCCAATCCTTGATAACTGGAGAATTCTAGTGAGATGCTGAAAGAGAAAAATTGTGATAGAAAAATGAACATCAAAGACCATACACATGAGGTTTCAGATAGGAAGACTCTATAAAGAATAGGATCCAATTTAATTCATTTTACATTCTGGAAAAGATTGTGTTCATCTTGCCTGTTTCCTCAAAATTGAATGAGATTGAATTTAAAAGTAATGGGTTAATTAATTTATTGGGGAAATTTCATAATTATATAATATTCAGATTGTGGTATGGTTACTGTTGGCTGGAATTGGCTAGATTTACTGTGAGAATCACCCATACACACACACACACACACACACAGCACAAAGGTATAAAAAATATTCAGTTTTGTACAAGAAAGGAACACGAGTACATGGAAAGTGATTGACAGAGATTATAACTGCTGAATGGGTCAGTGACAAGAAAGAGAAGCCAAATGGTTTGCATGGGGGACAGTAGGACATTAGGAGAGTAGACAGAATAATAAATAATGATGATGCTAATAATAATAATAATAATAATAATAATAATAATAATAGAAGAAAAGATGAGGAGGCAAACAAAAATCAGAATAGGACAAAACAAGCAAACGAGAAAAAGAGCCAAAGAAAAATAGTAAGAAACACATGTATACATCGCAGTACACACATTCATACCCGTAGCAATCCTATAAAAACACAAAACCAGAAACCATAGTATATACACAAAAGACAAATGATATGTGTGATATCTATTTTTGGTTGTCAATTTGACTACATATAGAAGCTAAGAGGCTAGGTACACCCATAAGGGATTTTCCTGAAATTAAAGCATTTGACCTGGGAAGATTTATACTTATTCTGGATCTTCTGAGATGGGACCATACTTGTCCTGGCAGTCTATGTAAAGGACATGGAAGAGGGACGCTTGCTTTCTCTTTACCTGCTTGTTCTCATTCTGGCTGGCAAATCCATTTCTTCACTGGCATGAGAGCCTACTTTTTCAGGATTCCAGAGAATACTCAAGACCAACTGAGACATGTGGTATTGTTTTAGGTGGATGGGAAAAGGGGAAGGACCTGGTAGGGACTGAGGGACGGGGAAAATCATGTGATTTTTTTCATATAAAATCTATTTCCAGTAAAAAGATTAAAAAAATGTACATATAGGAATTAAGTAGTTTGTAATTCTTTAAAACATTAGTCTGGTATTACCTAGATTTACCTCTTTTTTTTTCTTTTGTAACTCAGTCAGTTTAATTCTTTTTTTTTTTAATAGGAAAAATTATACAAAAAACTAGAAGGTTTCAAATGCAAACTTGAGGAGCTGCAGAGATGTCTCAGAGGCTAGGAACACTTACTGTTCTTGTACCACGTGGGCGGCTCACATCTTTGTCTTCCACTCCAAGGACTCTAATGCTCTCTTCTGGTCTCTACCTCACACACTTGTGTAGACACACACAAAACAAACAAACAAATAGAATAAAATAAGTCTTCAAATGTGAACTTGAAATGTTTCCTGTTTTTGGGAACGTCATTTCTGCTGGAGTTCCTTTTTTATTTTAAAAGTGAGGATTATCTATTTTAACCCAGATCAAACATTTTCATTATTACAGTGTGGTATTGTTTTATCTTTTTCAGTACCATTCTGATCACAGTTTAGAGCATTTAGGATTTCCAGAGGGAGCTGCCCACCAATGGAGACTAGTTACACAGTGTGAGTCTTCCATGTCTAATACCCAGTTTTTTGTTTGTAGCCCACCTGACGTAGTTTGAGTCAAGAATGATTTCAAGAGCTAAGAGATCAGAAGAGTGGGGATTTGAGACTCTTAAAAAGTTGAATCAGTTATAGTTTAATTTTACAAGTTTGATCTTGCATGAAGTGTCTACACTGTCCTTTGATTCAGCTCTTTATTAGAAATTTCCAGGCCTGCACTGATGAGCCTAAGCAGATTTAGAACCTTGTCTTCTGGTAGCAGTTTGGGTTATTTTCACTAAAGTGATACTACATCATTGTTGCCTTTGTGGGTATTTTTATTAGCTTTTGCCAGGTACCAAAAGATATATCCCCTTCAACATTTGTGATAATGTATTCTTACTATGCGGGTGACTTTCCTCTCTAATCCTCACTCTAATTCAGAGGATTTAAATCTCTTTTGTTAAGTTATTATTGGGAGAAATAACTCCTGCATTCTTTGTGAACCTACTTATAGAAAAAGGAGATTTTATTTCTCCTTTTAATTAAAAAAATACGACTGGTTTTTCAGAATGAATCCGAACCTAATTTAATGTTATAATAAAGAGGAGGTGCCATGAAGAGAGATTTTGATGTTCCTAAAATTATACTGAGATACAAAAAGCAAATCCCATCTGTCCTGCGCCTGTGTTTAATGAAATGTTGTGAGGGCAAGAGAGAGTAGAGAGTCCGAACAAAGAGAATAAATGTGGGTGGAGTAGTTTCTTTAGAATGACGAGTTTGTTGGCTTAGATAGCAGGAGGGGTCAAGCCATTAACTGAAATAAAGGAACATTATAGACGGTAAGAAACACAGCTTATACAAGGGTGAACTTTAAGTTTGGAAGAAAGAGCTGTTGCTCTGGCTGGAAAGTTTGGCTTCTCTCTTCTTTTTACTAAACCAGGGGAACTGTATTGACATGCACCCAGATATACGCTTTGCAGCCTTTCAAAGTGGCTCTCCCTAACACTGCAAATTCTTGGCCACTTTCCAGTCTAAGGAGAGGTTAGCCAAAGACTAAAGATTTACTCGGACCACCCAAATGATCAGATTCCACCTTTCTTCTGAATCACTGCCACCAGGGTACAAATAGAGAAAACTCAGGGGGGAAGGGGGGGCATGAGGTGGAAGACAGATGGCAGGGAGAAAGAAGAAAGAGCAGAAAAGAAAACGCAACTTTTAATCAGAGGAAATTAAATTCTCCTTGCTTTCTTTCTGTTGCCTTGGAGTATAAAAGATACAAACCAGCTACATCCATCACTCCTTAACACAGACCTTTTTGTTTGCTGCTTCGAGCCAGAAGCACACATTGTGATTTTTCTGTACACCGCAATGGGCATTATTGTTTTGTTTTTTTCTTAAGTTTTAGATGAAAGCCTTTGCGTACTAGCTCTGAATCTGGACAGTGATATTTTGCTTGGTGGGGAATGTTAAAAATCTGTTCTTTGGCATCTTAAAGTTTTATGGAAGATTCTCACTTATTTTAATAGATCTGTAGTGTTGGGAGATGTTTGGATCTTGCTGAGTTCTAACTTTTCTGAGATTGTTTAAAGACTCCCTCAGGCATTTCTGACCATGATTCATGACACTGTGATATCTGCTATCAGAAAATATCTTTTAAATCATTGTTTTGATTTACAGGGTAGAATGCAATAACTTGATAGATGGATATGCTATATACTGATCAAATTGATGGTTAATCTTTCCATCTCTTTAAACATTAATAAACTGAAGAAGAACTTGTAGCAGTTGTACATTATTTATTGTTCTTGTTCAGGTCGGATGAACCTCAAGTAGGAGACTGTAGGCATAGTCTAACTCTGGTAGCATGGCTCCTTATTTTCCCCCTCTTAGAGGGGCAACATCAGTACTTTTTCTCCTGAGGGTAATTTGGGGGTTAGTACTTTATGGTCAAGAGAAATATTAACAAAGCAAGCTTAAGCCAGAATTTGACTCAGACTAATTCAATGCTAGTCTGACCTTAAAGTGACCTGCCAAGGTAAAGCATATATTTACCATCTCAGGAGTAAAACATGATAGGCTTTACAGATGCTTAGAATTCTGGGATGAATAACCTATGTGAAGATAGTCCAAAGTTTTATTAGCCTATCTATCAATCAGGGTAAGGATATATCCTATTTCTTACCCTGGGGATGGGCTGCTCTATCTCTAACTCATACAAAGAGCTTGGGAAAGAACTCTAAGATCTAAACATGAGTTTGCTGAGTCTGTGGACTGCACCCTCATTTACTCCCTCTTTCAATTGATCTATACTTTTATTATTGATCCTTGGTATCTTTCCCAATTCATTGAGAAAAGGAACCTGATATGACACAATGGGACTCTCCAAGACCCTCTGGGACAACAGATCCCTTCTCCATTCTTTTTTCAAAGTTAGATGTAGATGGATCAGAGATGAGGAATAGTCCCAAGTTTTGTGTAGTAACTCAGCATCCTTTTAATCATTAGCTATCAAGTACAGGATGTGTATTGTTCTGCTTCATAGCATCAAACTATTCTAGAAGATCAAGGAAGATCAGCATTATTAAGAGATAAAAGGATGCAACTGAGTAAGAGACAATGTGAAGAAAGGATGATGAGACTTCTGAATGAAAGGAATTCTGGGAGGACAGATGCCAGGGTGAAGACTTGGGAAAGTGAACAAGACTAATTGAGCTATTGAAAAAGGCCTGTGCTCTCCAGTGTTGCAGGGTAGAAGAATGGTGACAAGACTAACACAAGCAGGAAGAAGCTGATCATAGTGATGTGTACTACACACGGCTCTCCCGAAGTTCTTATGCGTGCCTCGTCTGAGCTGCCATGTGTGTAAGAACAGGCTTATTCACTCCTTGTGACTATTGCTCATTTCATATAAACATTCTCTTAGTGGTTTAAAAGTTTCTGGAAGCAATTATTTTTCTTAGAAGTAACTCTGTGCTTTCCAGTCAAGATGCTATAAAAAATGTTGTCATGCTTAAAAGTTAGAAATTTACTGTGACCTTAAAATTCTTAGGAAGAAATCAGTATGACTCTCACTTGCCTGCCTGCAAACAACTATTTACTTACATTATATAAACATCTGTGTACATACATTTCAGCTCCTCAAAGTTTTAGATGCTTAAATTTGAACATCTTTAAACTGTTCAGTATGGCTTAGGACACTCGCCATAAATTTGTTTCAAGTATCCATAACTTGGAGAAAAATTGAGAAAATTTTATTCTTTTCAAACACAACAGGTTTCAAGGATCCTCTGTACATAACGAGGCTTTCAGAAGTCCATAAAGAAACTCACTTCTTTAGATATTTACTGCTTTAAAAAGTTTCGTCTTACAACTACACAGTTAAGTTCAACATTTTAACACTCAATTCATTGACCATGCAAATTCTTTGCCAGCATTTCGAAGTCAAATAGGGTGAGAGGGGAGAGCCTTTCCATATTCCAGGTTTAATATTGAAGCACCAGATGGAAATAATTCTACAAAGAAAGAAAGAAATCTGTTAGGATAGTTTGGAGAGCTGTTCTGTTAAGCAGCACGTCACTGGTTATGGGGCCAATTTCTCAGATGACTTATTTGAATTGCAGATACTGAAGTAGTGCACTAATTTAACTCTGGAAATGCTGAATTTCAGATATATCTGAATTAAGAATTTAAATATTTCCTTAGTTTAAAAAATGCACCTTTTGCCTTTGTGAGTAACTCTTTCTTACATACCTGAAACAAAGAACATCAAGTTAGGTAAGTATAAATAGAAAGTATGCTGTGTAGATCAAGTTGGATAAATGAGAAAAAAATTACACTCTCAATATCTACTGTTAACACCTAGGATTCCATTTTAAGAGAACTGCAAAATTACTGACAGGTATAGTTGTTGGGAAACTCCTTTGTCGGGGCAGTTTATGACATTTCATTTTTTTTTGACATTTTGTTTGATTGTTAATTAGAATAAATTAACAATTAAACAAGCTCACTACGAAGCTTTTCAATGGGCGATTTCAAGCAAATTTGAACAGAAACAAAGGGCAATGAAATTTGCTTGGGGATATGCAGAAAGTGGCAGGGCTTTGACAATAGACAACTGGGTAAGTAGTGAGGAGGTGAAGCGGTAAATCCCAGAGGGGGCCGCTTTCAGATCCATACCTGTGTTTTCTGGCAAAGTAAGTGTCAACATTTGCAACTGTCTGACAGAAAAATTATGCATTCCACGGTGAGTTATAGATTTTGGATGAACTCCAGCTCAGATGCTTTTGGTAAGAACTTGACGTGATAAATAAAAACACTTGCATCTCCAAGCTTCAGTTTGTCAAAGATAAAACGAAAGGAAAACAACAGTAATACTGTCATTAAGAGAGACTGTCAGAATGTCCACCTTTCTCTCTCGCACTGCTGAATGTTTCAAACACAGAAATCCTGAGAGAATGTATTAGCCATTTGTTCTCCTGTCTATACAGTCTGTGGAGGGATTGAAGTAAATGAGGATGGCTCTAATAGAAAACAGGAAGGACTTGTGTCTTGTTCACATATTTGGGGCTGAGAGAATAAATTCTCAGAGGAATCAAAAGGAACAATTGTTCATTGTTCAAATCCCTGACTTGGTCCCATCCTTTGTGTTATGTATTTCAGCAGAAAAATAGAAGGAAAGCCAGGGGGACTGGAGGATGGCCTTGTCGGGCATCAATGGGAGGAGAGGCCCTTGGTCCTGTGAAGGTTCCATTCCCCAGTGTAGGGGAATGCCAGAGTGGGGAGGTGGGAGGGAGTGGGTGGGTAGGTAAGCACCCTCATAGAAGCAGAGGGAGGGGATAGAATAGGGGGTTTCCAGGGGGGAAACAGGGAAAGGGGATAGCATTTAATGTGTAAATAAAGAAAATATCCAATAAAAAATAAAAAAAAATAGCAAAGAGGAACAAGAAACAGCAAAAACTGAGAGAATGCTACTTCTAAGTCATTGATAAGACTGAGTGCTGGGCTCCTGGGAGGAAGGACATTACCTTGGGACACTTGCTGTCATCTCAGGCATTAAGTCTTTAAAATCACTAATGTGCTTCTATACCATTAAATCAAGTTGTGGTCTGAGGGCAACTGCAAATATATTTCACACTGCTGCTAAGGGGAGTAAGTTACACTTCATACAAACTCTCCCTGTGGCACATGCTTTGTGGAGTTAAAAAAAAAGGAGTGGGGTAAATTTGCTCTCACAAACAATTTACAGTTGCTTTAAAGAAGTGTAACTGAGAAGCCAAGAGAGTGTATGAACATCTGTGAATCAAATATCCTGCTGCAAGTACCTGACCTCCAAGTAGCTCTGTACACGAATCATGTCCTTCCCCAACCTTGCTTTGTCCAGCAGTCGTCTGTTCTGTCAAATAAGGAGTTCTCTTCGAGCTCTGAAAAATTCATGCTTCTGTGTTTGCTTCACTCTAGGAAGGAGAAATGTTCGTTCTTATTCAGGATACGGAGAAGTATAATTAATATCTGGACCAGGGCTGTAGAC
>JADRCD010105551.1:0-13466 GCA_019843815.1 Montemys delectorum | reverse complement strand
GACTTGCACAAATATATTCACAAAACCAGGAAAATAGGATAAAAAGGGATAGACTGTAAGGCTAAATATTACCAACAGAAATGCAGAAGTGGCATTAATGAGTAACAGAATTTTACTCATTGACATTTAAAGCAGTTAGTTTTAGTGGCCCACTATGTACATGCCTGGTGTTCCATAATTCCGTACCTGTTTTTGTCTGGCAAAGTTTTATTCCATCCTGGAATTTTAATAATCTACTCTTTGAAGTTTTGACAAATCCAAAATGAATGTCTGTGTATTCTTTTAAGCGTGAATATATTTCTGACTTTTTAAATTATTTTTTCTGAACTATTTTACAATTTACAGAAAGATGAAAAATTGGTACAGCATGTTCTCATATATTCTCTGTCAATCAATCCTCCCATAGGGTTAACAATTTACACAGTCATAGCATAGTTAGGAAACCTAGGGATTTACTCTTTGTGGAAAACAATTAAATTCATTCCTTGTTGGCATTTTACCCACTTTTCTTTTTTCATCTACATCTTTTATTTGTTCTAGAATCCAATCAAAGATGTCACGGTGCATTTAGTTTCAAGTTACCTTAGCATCTGGAAATTTCTCTGTGCTTACTTGTATTTCATGACATTGAGTCTTTTGAAGTAAACCTAAATTTGTTTCTTATTTTCTGATGACCTACATACTATATTAGAAGTTTTGCTGTTTGGACAATAACAGCACTTAAAATATGCTACGTATAAGTGAGTTCATCTTATTGGAGTTACTTAATATGATTCATTACTAGTTAATCTTAATCACTAGGTTAAATCATTTTATTATAGTAAATATAATATCTTTTTGTAATTATTGAACACTTTTGAGTAAATACCATGAGATTGTGAAAATTTCTTGTTTCTCCTACAGCTTTTACTCACAAATTATGGCACATAAAAATTATGGCATTTTCCAATTATAATTATTGTTATACTGATTGCCTAACAGTGTTCTTCCATTTCTCTCAACCCTAATATACCCTTATTAATAGAGTTGTTATAAAAGAAATGTTTATTCCTTATACTATATTTATATACTTATTTATTCTTTAGGGACAAATGGATATTAAGGTAAGTTTATGAATTATACTTTAATATTTTCAATTATTTTATTACTTCAATGGGTAGAACTGTTTTCCTCTAAATGATAAATTTATGTCTTAGCTCCAAGCAACTATGAATATTTGTTCTTTTTAAGGTTTCTTTATTTTCTATTTTTCTCTTACTAAAAGTAGATTTTTTTTTTCTATACAATGTATTCTGATTGTGGTTTCCCCTCCCCCAACTCCTCTGAGATCCTTCCTACCTCCTGTCTCATTCAAATCTACCCCTTTTTTATTCTCCTTAGGAAATGAACAGGTACTAAAGAATAACAACAAAGTAAATGAAATAAGATAAGATAAAATAAAACAAACAAAAAAGATGCCATTGAGTTCTTTTTGTGTTGTCCATTTACAGCTATTCAGTCCTTAAGAGTGGTTTGTATCCCCAGTGAGACTCTGTTGGAGAAAACTTATTTCTTATTTATGAGTGACTATCAACTGGAGATAGCTTCTGGGTTAAGGATAGGGACATATGTCCACTTCTCCTTTCAGTGACGGAACTCCATTTGGTGTAGACCCTGTGCATGCTTCCTCTATTTCTGTGAGTCCTTATATGTATTGATCCTGTAAATTTGGAGGACTAAATTTTTTTTTGGTGTCCTCCAACCCCACTGGCTTTTACATTCTTTCTGCCTGCTCTTCTGCAGCATTTCCTGAGCTCTGAGGGGAGGGATTTTATGGAGACATACCATTATGACTGAGTGTTCCAAGATGTCTCACTCTTTATATGTCTACATATGACTCGCTGTATTGTCCCCATCTCCTGCAAGAGAAAATTTCTCTAATGATGGTTGAGCAAGATACTGATCTGATTTTCTGGCCATTGTGGCTAGCAGGTTTCCAAGGAGGGGCTGTGGGACTTGCTGGCTGAGATCATTAGTTCACTCTTTTTATAGAGATTTATTTATTTATTTTATGTATGTGAGTACACTGTAGCTGTGCAGATGGTTATGAGCCTTTATGTGGTTATTGAGAATTGAATTTTAGGACCTGTGCTTGCTACAGTCAACCCCACTCACTCCGGTCTGCCCTGCTCACTAGGTCCCTGCTAGCTCTGGCCCAAAGATTTATTATTATAAATAGGTACAGTGTAGCTATCTTCAGATGAATTCAGATCTCATTATTGGTGGTTGTGAGCCACCATGTTGTTGCTAGGATTTGAACTCAGGACCTTTGGAAGAGGAGTCAGTGCTCTTACCCACTGAGCCATCTCTCCAGCCCCATTAGTTCACTCTTAAATAGTATCTCTTCACATGTAATTCAGTTAAAATACAAGGATGCTGAATGTGTGCAATGTTATAATACAATAAAAGAAAAATTTGAAAATGCACACAGAGGACAGTGAAAGTATACTATGTGAAAATGGTGACAGATTAAAGCTAACCTTCTACATGCTAAGAATCACTTGTGATTTCTTATAATTACTAGAATCTAAGGTAGGTTTATAAAACAGATCATTCCTCAGAGTTGACAGAAGAAATTATGCCTACATTCTGGTTTTAGAGATCTATCTTGTAGAACTGTTGTTTTAAGCTTTGTAGTTTCTGGCTATTTGTTCCTATCATCCTAGGAAATGAATACAAGTACTTAGTTTTTCCACCTTTGATCCCTGAAATTTCCTTTGGGTTGACCTTTTGCTTTTCTATCAGTATCTTAATTTTTGCAGTTAGCTTTTGCTTCTTTGAGCCTGAACTGAAAACCAATAACTTCTACAATGACCTCTGTTTCTTTCCTACTGGGGAATGCCATTTTAAAATGAAGATGTGATTGGAAAGGTAGGTCTTTGTAGCTGGTCTTAGCTACTTTGTTGGTTCTTTTTCTCACCCTTTATGCCCCTGGTTTTATCCCCATCACTATATAGGAGAGGATGAAGGCCAAGAACAACCACAAACCGTCTCGGGGCCGTAGCATTTCTGTACCCTCTAAAAACCATAGGATTTCATAGGTCACATAATCACAGAAATAATATGAAGCTCACAAAACCATGCTTCTTCTACAGCATGAGGCAAATCATAGTCAGCTATTGTGGACAATCTGAAGCAGCCCAATATCCGAACACCTGGGACTAAAATGAAAGCATATTCTTCTCAGTACATGTCTGGCCTAGCATATATAAGATCTGAATTTCAGTCTGTAAAAAACCAAGAAACTTGGGACTAGAGCAATGGCTAAGTAGTTAAGAACACTCCCAATTTTTCTAGAGGTTTTAAATTTGTTTCCTAGTGTTGGAAACATTGAGGAGCTCACAAATATTTGTGACTCTAGCTCGAAGAAATCCTTCATCTGCCCCTGGCCTCCATAAGTGCATGGCATACACATGCATGCAACACACACCTGGGGAGAGGGAAGACAGACAGATGGAGAAAAAGAGAGACAGAGACAGAGACAGAGAGAAGTAAATTCTTTTCTTTTTAAAGGAATTTCACAAGATTTAATTGTTCTCATTTTCTGTGGCTTGACAATTTCCAGGCCTATTTGAGACATACAATATGGAAAAACATGTTTGTATGACAACATATACATATACATATGTATTTACATTTTAAAATGTATACATGCAGTGGTAACTGATTCTAACCCAATGCCACAAAGTTTATTCTAGTAGTACAGCTATCCCAACTGTATATATTTTATTCCTGTAGCCACAAGAAAGCTCATTCTGGTTAGGTACAATATACTTACTCAATTTTGTCATAAATATGAAGTGATTTCAGAAATTTTAATCCAAAATGCTGTGAGAAACACATTTACCAAGCTAATTACAATTCTTTTTTTTTTTAACCTTCATCAAAAGGTTTTTTCTAAGTTTAACTTTTTTTTGTTAATTCTTTATGCAATTGTGATTATGTTACTGGTCATTTTGAAGTATGCTTAGCTATGTGGGGTGCTTGTAAACCAATCCCTGTTCTAACATTCTTGTTGGCTTCACAGTTTCACTCTGAGGTTTTTTTGTTTGTTTGTTTCTATTTTTTGTTTTGTTTGCTTGTTTGTTTGCTTTATGTTTTTATAATTCTACCAATTAAGCTTGTGCAAATATTGCTATAAAGAAAAGAATAATTTGAAAAGTGATACTGTGTTTGGGTCTCCATATCTCCACTTTTCTGGGTTTATATCTCCTCTTTCTTTCCTCTATCAATAGTATTACTTGTAAGTGTTGTCAAATTGTGCTGTGTAATTATTGTTTCAATTTCCATTGTATTATCTGTCTGTGACAATGCTTGTTGCTATGACAAAATATCCTACCAAAGCAATCTAAAGAGGGAAGGGTATATTTTGGCCTATAGTTTGAAAGTATAGTCTATCTGAAAGTCATAGTACAAGCAGGAGGCAGCCTGTCCCATTGCACCTACAGAAAGAGCAAAAAATGCTAGTGGTGTTCAGTTTACTTTCTTCTTTTCATTCAGTTCAGGTCTATAGTCTGCAGGATGGTGCTATCCATATTCAGGGTGATATTCCTTCTTCAATCAAATTTCTTTTGGGAACATCTTTATAGTCAAAGCCAGAAGTGATTCTAAATAGTCACAGCCATTCTAAATCCCATCAAGTTGGCAATTATGATTGGTTATCCCAATTTATTTTGTAATCATCTGCTTTTCCATGTACAATATTTTCACAAGGCTAGATTATTGAAAGTGTTGAGGTTGTTGTTGAGGCTCATTATGACGTTTTCATACGTAGTGCCAGGTGTGGTTGTATACACCTGTAATTCCACCACTGGGTGGAGAAAAGCAAAGGGATCAGTAAAGTCAAGGCCAGGCTTGGCTGAGGACAGCATAGGTACATGCAATCCTGTCTCAAAACACAACACTCAGAACAGAGCAAAATCAAGCTGAAATTGAGGTGGAAGGTTTTTTTTTTTGTTTTTGTTTTTTTTTTTTTTTTTTTTTTTTTTTTTTGCCTAAAGGTGCTATGCTCCTTGAGAATAGTCATCAAAAATCCTACTCAGCTTTGGGTCCAATGTACTAGTCTGCCAGTCAGGAGGGGTACCAACTGCGGACCCCATGTGCTAGAGTACCAACCTGCCAGTTTAATAGTGACATTCCTGAGATGAGAGGAGCCAGCAACTTTCAAATTGGACTTGAGGCTCACTCCATAGGCAGGAACTCATGACTGATAGTGTAAATGCTATAAGCCCATGCTGGTAGGCCTTAAGCCCTAGTGATCAAGCTGATACTGTTCTTTGGCTAAATGGACATGTGGTCCTTGTCAAATTGCCTTCTAAATAACTATGCTTGTGCCCTTAGGTTGTTGCTGTTACTTCTGGACACAGAAACATCTTTTTGGCAGTGAATGAATGATGATTGTTACAGAGGCTCACAACTGTCAGAGTGCTGATAATAAGTATCTATTGAATGTTCAGCCTCACCAAAAAAAAAAAAAAAAAAAAAAAAGCTGGGCAGTGGTGACGCATGCCTTTAATCCCAGCACTTGGTAGGCAGAGGCAGGTGGATTTCTGAGTTCAAGGCCAGCCTGGTCTACAGAGTGAGTTCCAGGACAGCCAGGGCTACACAGAGAAACCCTGTCTCAAACAAACAAACAAGCAAGGAAACAAACAAACAAAGAATGTTCAGCCTCAAATAGAACGTGAGTATCATTCTCCCCAAGGCTCCTGAAGAATAGGTGGGGGTATGATTTAAAGCCCATGTCAATGGCAAAGTGTCTTAGAACGATATCTTACAGGCATAGCATGGTGATTGTATTCATGAACGCACAGTAGCTATTATTACGTCTATAAGAATTATACAAAACTAGGTCTATGAACAGTACATCATGGAAGAAGGTGAGACTCACAAGGTCTATCCCCAATGCTCCATAAGCAGTTAATAATTCTATTGATGAACATCTAGGCTGCTTCCATTTCCAAGTTGTTGTGAACAGTGCAGCAATATATATGCATGTGCATGTGTCTCTGAGTTAGGCCTTAGAATCATTTAGGTATTTAACCAAGAGTGGAAGAGCGGAGCCATTTGGTGGCTCTACTTCAGATTTGTGAGTGTTGTGTTTTGTTTACTTTTTGAGAAACACCTATTCTTATTCTCATAGTAGCTGTACCAATAAGAGTTTCTCTTTCCCCACATGTTTACCAGCATATGTTGTCATTTATTTTCTTAATGTTAGCCATTCTGATTGACATAAGACAGACTCTCAAAGTAGTTTTAATCTGCTTCACTAAGTATAGTGGCAATTTGTGTACCTTCTGTTGAAAAATATTTGATAGTTCACTAGCCAACTTATTGATTGGATAATTTAGGTTTTGGGTATTTAAGGTTTTCAGTTCTTTATGTATCCTGGACATTAAATACCTGTTTGATGTGTATTAGAAACATATTCTGTATCATTATCAATACACATTTGTGATTGCATTCTTTGCTTTAAAGAAGCTTCTCAACTTTGTGTAACCCATTTGTTTATTCTTGGGTTCATTTCCTGTGCTACTGGAAACCTGTTAAGAAAAAAGTGCCATATCTATATCTTAAAGGTTTTCTTTTTTGTTTGTTCATAGCAGTTTCAAGGCCTTACATAAAGAGAAAAGTAACTAATCAAATTTTGCTATCTTAAATTTCTAGAATGAAGATTTTAGGTTCATATCTCTTGATTTCTGCTTATTCTTGACTAAAGTAGATTGTGCTTCATCAATAAGGGCTTAGCATCAAGTTCTGGAAAGTAACCAAAAACATTGTCAATAACCTGTAACACTTATAGGTCTGTGGAACCTCAATGGCTAACAACTCTAAATTAGGTAAGCTGTTCTAGAACTAGGTTTAGATTTGTTATCCTGCGGTACCTAGTATGAGCATTGTTGACCTATTATATGATGTTTCAGTTTAAACTCTTTTCGTATATGTGTGTGGACATATTTTCAGAAGTTTCTATGTTAGTTAATTCTTATTTTTTTTTCAAAAAGTGTTTAGGGTTATGTTACTTATTTCACCCATATTTCCTCTCTCTACCACGTTCCCCAAGTCCTATTCATAAGACCTGAACAAATTAAAACCATACAAAATCCTAATATGGAGTCAGGAAGTGGGCATGAAATTCTACTTCTAGATGAGGAACTACTATCAATTGATAATTAACAGCAAAGGGAAGGCCAGTTTTCGTTAAGGGTGTCATAATAGATAGGTTGACCAAGCTTCAATGAAGGCCATACATGCAAGGGCAGCACAAACTGTACTTTATGGGTTTCATTTATAAAAGGCATAAATTTGAGTGGGTGAGGTAGGGATATGAATGATGGAGGAGTTAGGGAAGAGGGGTCATTATAATAAAAATGCACTTTGTGAATTCACAACTAAAAAAATGAGAAAGGTATATTAATTAGCTGTATAAGCTTATTTTTAGTTTCAGTTTGATTCATAGTTTTTCATTTCAAACATTTCTAATTTTTTTCCAAAATCTCAATTTTTTTGTTGACTCCTTCTTCCATGTTGCTGACTTTTTCATCTACACTGATAGTTTTTCCTCATCCATTTTGTAGCTGTTTCCTTCTCTATGCTGCTGACCTTCGTCTCCAGGTCCTATATCTAATTCACCTGCTTATTTGTGTCCTCATTCAGGACATTGATGATTTTGGGGTTTTTTTTAACCAAAAAAAAATACCTTACACAATTCTTAAGATGTTCATTTGTCACCTATTTCAGTTTACTTGAATTAAGTAGTTGAGGAGTTGGTATGATCTTTTGCATGACTCCTGTTGATTTGTTTTCTCTGGTTTTTTTTTTCTATATTTCAATTTATGCATCTGTTGATTGGGCTATCTCTTCCATTTTGAGGTGTGATAACAATTATATTGCTGTGATGACTATGACAATTCTAATAAAGAAAAACATTTCATTGGGGCTGGCTTACAATTTCAGAGGTGAATGAAAGTGGGTACAGTAAAGAAACCAAAAGGGTTGTTGTGTTTATAACAAGATAAAGAGGGGGAGGGGATATGTTCTATGGAGGTATGGTGAGGTATGAGGGAAGGGGTGTCTCAGCAGGCCCATGCCAAGCCATCCCTTTCCCCTGAGGGACCAGCCCACAAAGGTATAGTATAGAATAGAGTTTATTCGGGTCATGGCGAGGGGAGTTAAGAGGTAAATAGAGGCAGAGAAAGGCAGAGAGAGAGAAGAGAAGTAGAGGAGTAGAGGCCAGCCAAGAGCACATCAAGAGATGGGGGGAGGGAATGGGGAGAGAGGGGGGAAGGGACTAGGAAGAGATGAGCAAGGGGGGAGAAGGGGGAAGGGAAGAGCAAGGGAACAAGAGAGGAGCAAGAGAGTGAGGAGGAGGCAAGCAGCCCCTTTTATAGTAAGTCAGGCACACCTGGCTGTTGCCAGGTAAATGCGGGGTGGAGCTTAGACAGAATGCTAACAAGGGTTAAAAGGGAAAAAAAATTTTCCAAACTGCCAAGGCTTTCTTTCTGGGGAAGCAAGAAGAAAAGGCAACAGGGGAAAGATTTTCAGGTTTAATGGACTGGGGAAAAGGGGGCTTGTGAGGTGGGATGGAGATTGTGGGCAGGAATGAGGGTTGTAAACTGAGACTGAGGGAGCATAGAGGCTAGCATTTACCTTGACAAGTTAATAGGCACCACAGTCCTCGGGTGTGGAAGGGTGAAGGTCAGTATGTGTTTTTGGTTGAGGGAGGCTTGCTTTCGGGCACCCTATAGAGTATTCTACAAGGGACAGACGAAAAAGCCATGTCCCCAGACACAGATGCCTGACACAATGAGTCCTCCAACTCCATTATCCTGTGCTATCTATCACGTAGACAATGCTCCAAGCTCTCTGTATTCTGGCTGGACTCCACCCTCAGTCAACTGACCACAGCCAGGTATGTCCCACCCCACAGTTACCTGAGAACAGACAGGTAGACCAGTCCACCCTATAAATGGCTGTTTGCCCCCTCCCCTCTTTCTCTCTGTCTCTCTTCTCTGTTAACTTCTTACTCTTGTCTTTACTCTCCCTTCCTCCTCTCTCCACGTGACCATGCCTGGCCTTTACTTCTCTACTCTTTTCTTTCTCTTTTCTACAATAAAAACACCTTAAGACCATGGGTTGCCTCTTCTTTTTTTTTTCTTTTTTTCTTTTTTAATTAGACATTTTCTTTATTTACATTTCAAATGATATCCCCTTTCCTAGTTTCCCCTCTGAAAAAAACCCTATTCCCTTCCCCCTCCCCCTGCTCACCAACCCATCCTCTCCTGCTTCCTGGCCTTGGCATTCCCCTACACTTGGGCATAGAGCCTTCACAGGACCAAGGGCCTCTCCTCCCATTGATGACTGACTAGGCCATCCTCTGCTATATATGCAGCTGGAGCCAGGAGTCCCATCATGTGTACTCTTTGGTTGGTAGTTTAGTCCCTGGGAGCTCTGAGGGTACTAGTTAGTTCACCCTAAGGGGGTGCAAATTCTTCAGCTCCTTGGGTTCTTTCTCTGGCTCCTTCACTGGGGACCCTGTGCTCATTCCATTGGATGGCTGTCAGCCTCTACTTCTGTATTAGTTGGGCACTGGCAGAACATCTCAGGAGACAGTTAATTTCAGGCTCCTACCAGCCAGCACTTACTGGCATCCACAATATTGTCTGGGTTTGGTTATTGAATATGGGAAGGATTCCCATGTGGGACAGTCTCTGGATTGTCCTTCCTTCAGTCTCTGCTCCACACTTTGTTTCTTTATCTCTTCCCATAGGTATTTTGTTCCCCCTTCTAAAAAGGATTGAAGTATCCACACTTTGGTCTTCCTTCTTTCTTGAGTTTCTTGTGGTTTGTGGATTGTATCTTGGGTATTCTGAGCCTTCTAGGCTAATATCCACTTATCAGTGAGTGCATACCATGTGTGTCCTTTTGTGATTGGGTTACCTCACTCATGGTGAGGACTCAAGCCAGATTGCCATTTTCTCTCTGGTGACTTTCGAAGGTAGGGTTGCCTCTTTTCAAGTAGACTCTACATGTTGGCCCAGCTATTGCAGCTGAGAGACCAAACTGGCAACTTTCTCTCCCCCCAACCCCCCCGCTCCTCTGTGATATCCATCGTTCCCTATGATGCCCAGGAGCTAGAAGTTGCAGCCCCTGGCCTCTGAGAGGCCCAGGGACTCCTGCGAATGTCCCCTTTCCACTCCCGAGGATTGGGATCCACCTGAGTGGAGAGTGAGCCATACAGTCTCCTAAGCCTGCCCGCCCAGAGTACTGGAGCTCTGGCCAGATGCAGATTTCCCTCCCCTCTTTGTTCCTCACCAGTGGTGCCTGGTGCTTATGGCCCAACATGTGGAATCATATTTATATTCCTTCATCATGGGTCCTTTCACATGTTTACTATATCCAAACAGCCTTTGAACTGTGTCTGCTTCAGGAAAATGGTCTTTCACCTGTTTACTTTAGCAAGACAGATTTACATCTGTGTGCCCCAGCAAAACATCATTTGGTATAACTAACTTTCCAAAGAAATTAGAAGTTTCTGCTTCAAATCCACCCACAAAACTTTCAACCCAAAATTTATCCTGCCAATGAAAGATCCCAGAGCTGGGGGGACCCTCACTCAAGTCTCTGGATGATGCGACCACCCAATAACTCATGAGAGACCGATCTTGATACAACAGCATGAGATTTATTCAGGGGGAAGAAGGGAAGCCAGATCTGGGGTCGAACACGTAGCCTAGCAGGCCAGAGGAGTTCGACCCCAAGCACAAGGAACAAGGGGTATTTAAAGGGAAAAACCACAAACTTAGAGGGAGTGAGGGGGAATTCCAACCCAAGGTATTCAGTCAGTTAGGGAGGGGAACATATTCATTTTAGGAATGTAATCTTCATCTACTGGTCGACAGGGTAGAGAGCCTCATGAACCAGTTGACCTTCATCCCTAGTTCTGCCCTCATTGTGGATCAGTCAGGAGGGGCAGGTCTCGGGAACCAGAGCCTTGAGGCTCTCAGTTAGCCAAGTTCCTGGAACCAGAGCACTGAACTGGCTGACCTGCATTCTTAGTTCTGCCCAGTCTGCTAGGGGTCATAAAAAACTTGTTTTTATATGTTTGATACTTTTCACCTACAAGAAATGCAGGGACAGGTGATAGAGCAGAGACTGAGGAAATGACCAAGCAATAACCATCACAACTAGAGACCCATCTTAGCCTTCTTTCTTAATGTCACCTGACCACTACTCCAGGGCTGGTGCTGAAAGACCCCCCAGAGCTGGGGAGACCCCCACTCAAGTCTCGGGATGACACAACCACCCAATAACTCACGAGAGTCTGATTTTGATGCAACAGCATGAGGTTTATTCAGGGGAAGCCAGATCTGGAGTCGAACTTGTAGCCTAGCAGGCCAGAGGAGTTGGACCCCAAGCACAAGGAACAAGGGGTATTTAAAGGGAAAAACCACAAATTAGGGGGAGTGAAGGGGAATTCCAACCCAAGGTATTCAGTCAGTTAGGGAGGGGAACATATTCATTGTAGGAATGTAATCTTCATCTACTGGTCTGCAGGGTAGAGAGCCCCGTGAACCAGTTGACCTTCATTCCTAGTTCTGCCCTCATTATAGTCCGGCCAGGAGGGGCAGGTCTCAGGAACCAGAGCCCTGAGGCTCTGAGTTAAGCCAAGTTCCTGGAACCAGAGCTCTGAACTGGCTGACCTGCATTCTTAGTTCTGCTCAGTCTCCTAGGGGTCATAAAAAACTTATTTTTATACCTTTCATACTTTTCATTCCCCACTTCTTCTAGTACATAGTTCTAATCATAGAACTAAATATCAGTATCATCATAATCTGGATTTCCTTGGCCTTGCAAAGTATAATATTGTTGGCATAACATTAAAATCTGAACAGCACTTACTCTTTCTCTAATAAAAGCAACTAATTTATTTAGCCCACATGGACCTACCTATAGTTAAGAGCAAGAGTAGGATCAAAAAGGGGTTCAGCAAGGGAAGACACCAGAGTAGTCATCCACAGGGATTTACTAAACCAACTCTCAAACCAGTTTTGAGGTGCTTCTCTGTCCTCCTTTTTTTTTTTTTTTTTTTGATCTAGGCTCTCTCTGAGCTTACTCATGGAGTCTCTAATGACTCCTGAATGGTTTACATAAAAGCAACATTTTTTTTTAAATCAATGGCAGCTCTTAACTCTCCATAAGCCTTATGCTGCAATGCTATTGCAGATGTTCGTGTAGCTGCCCCTGCAGTCTCCCAACATAACTCTCAGGGGGAAACTCCTGACTCTCTTTTATTGCCAGGCACTACCTTACTAGCTCTCAAGCTTCCTAGCTTCTCTTCTTTCCTGTCTTATCTCTCTTACACTCTCTAGCCTCTTATTCCTTCTGACTCTCACACTAAACTCCATCTTCAAAGACTTTCTTTTAAACGTTCTATTTCTTCACTATACCCATTTACAGTCCTTCTGCAACATTCCTTTTTCTTTCTCCATTTATAAAAACATTTTCTCAGCTACCTGCACTAGTTTTCTTAACGACTTATCCTACATATCTTCTAACTTTCATAGTTTTTCAACTCCACCAGAAATCCAGGAATGACTGAATAATAGAGAATATATGGGAAGCCTAACACAGCTTCTAAAATATTGCCAATTAATACAGACTGCTGGACACCTGGACAGTCCTTTAAAACGTTGAAGCATCAATCTTCAGCCTTCTGGCCCATGAATGTCTGAGAAGAGGAACATTAATTAAGGACTGGCTTACTCTGTCTCGGCAGACATAAGCTTGTCCTAGGCCTGTGTGTCCTTTTTGGACAGTATCGTCTGCAGATGAAAAGGCAACTTTTGCCCAGTGGCTATCTTGCCACAGCTGGAGCAGCTCCAATGATGCTCAATCTCTTCTGTGAGTCTGAGAAAGGGTGCTGTCAGTCACAGTCAGGTCTCTAGCCAGATGAATAAATAATATCAAATGCCATATTCTGTGGATTTCTGATGTTTTTGAAAACCAACTGCCTATGTAAAGTAATCTGGACTATCGTCTGAACTACTCTCAGTTATTTCTAATGAATATCTTGAAGTCACCCTAACAATAAACTCAGAGCCATGAATTTGCTAATTTGGCCCTAAACTCACAGGTCTAAACATCTCATATCTGTCTATAGAAAACTTCATCTTTTAGTCTTGAAGTATATACAACAGACCTGTATTAGCTATACCTTTCAATCAATAAGAACACTATTGTACACCTAATTTTAACAACAAATTCTCAATTTAAAGGCTCTTACTCATTTCCTGCATACCAATTTAAGATGTAAATGGTTTATAACACAGACCTCAACTTTTACCAATCACTACTATAAATATAGGATACAAAATTCAGAACTTAATAATATAAACACCAAAGCAAACTTTCTGAGAATAAGCTGTGTA
>JADRCD010105550.1:0-10734 GCA_019843815.1 Montemys delectorum | reverse complement strand
AAGAAGAAGAAGAAGAAGAAGAAGAAGAAGAAGAAGAAGAAGAAGAAAAAAGAGGAAGAAGAAAAGGAAGAAGAAGTTGTCATTGTTGATGATGATTATAATTATCAAGGCAATTCTCAAGTTGAGAATTTCTCAAATAATTCTGTATTGTGTTCAGTTGACAGCTCTACCTAACTAGAATAGAAAATAGTACCAGGAATGGGGTATTGCTTGTGATGAACTGGTCTTGTTTTGGGGGGAGGATTATGAAAGTACTTAGAAATACTAAAAACAGAAGAGGATGAGAAGAAGGAGAGAGATGAGTAAGGAAGGAGGAGGGACAGAAGGGGAAGAAGCTGGGAAGGAGGGGGAGAATATCTCAGAGACTCAGAGGTAAAAATTTGGGGTTTGTCAGGTTCTTACATTGTACATGAAACTGTGTCTTATCACTTGGAAATAAACACTGAAAGCTAAGACATACACTACAAACCCAAACTCAATCACTAAAACAACAAATAAAGACATATAGATGACAAGCTAACAAAAGAGAAAATTAGAATTATAAGAATATACAATGAACTGAAAAGAAGGCATTAGAAGAATAAGAACAAAATAAGTGTAGCAGATTAAAAAATAAGAGAGTAAATTTAAAACCAACAACATCAGTAGTCACATTAAATATAAATGAGCAAACAGACCAGTTCAAAGGCAGAGACTTTCAGGAATAGCTAAAAGAAAGAATATATTGTGTCCTGCCTAGAGACACAGATAAAGTAAAAAGATAGGAAAGGGGGTCACTTAATGTTCAATAAAAGAGTAGAGTAGATACATTCATGTCAGATGATGTAAACTCTAAAACAAAGAAAAGTAACATCAGTTAAGTGGCTTATTTATAATGGTGAAGGGGGCCGATTCAATCTATCACAAAGATATGACACTGTCAATGCTTGAGACCCTACTGACAGTGCCCAAATTCCAGGAATTAGAAACGACCAGATAGAAGGCAGAAACTGATTACAGCTAGATAGCCCCTCCTTGACATAAAGAACAGAAAATCAGCAAATATATAGAACCACTCCACTCATTTAGTTGTCCAAACTCAATGATGGTATAGCTCTCTAATGACAGCAATCTGTGTGACTGTCTTGGGTCACTTATATTTATTAGCTATACTTATAACCACAAAATGGGTCTTTAAAAAAGTATGGTTTCATACTTGCACCTACATTCATGTGATCTTATAGGACATTTAGATTGCATCTGTCATTAAGTTAGGCTCTCTGGTGGGAGATTATCCTCCCAAGTAACATTGGGATTCCTAGAGTCATCTATGGGGCCCATAAAGGAGATAAGGAGGTTCATAGTCAAAGTTTGAAGTGGCACAACAGAAGCTCACAGCATGTTATAAGGGGAAGCCCTTAGCTGAGTGCTGTACCAAGGACTCTACCATCTAAAATCACACAAATAATAAAATCTAAGATACCGACATTGCTAACTTGGAAGCCTCTAGAACAATGCAGTGCTGTCTAGGTTCTAAGAATCCTGGTGTCAGATACACAGTGAGGCATGACATACCTGCCTGTGAGAACTGGCAATAATAAACAACTGGTGATAGTTTAAGGCATCAACAGAACCAGGGTAAGAGGTAAGTTCTTGGGTTTCTCTCCCAGCAGAAAGCTCCATATTGTCCCATAAGAAATGTCCCAAGATTTGTGAAGACACTTTACAAGCTTCCCCTAAGACAACAACAACAACAAAAAAAAAAAAAAAAAAAAAACAAGAGTGGTACATTGAAAATGTCTTTGTTTATTTGCATTGAAAAAAGGGGAGAGGTTGCAGAGAAAATGAAAATGTTTATTATTACTCCCCTCAGTGAGGAAATCTGTAAAAAGACTTAAAATGATAGAGCAAGGGAGACACAAGGACCTCAGCTGGAGAAGAGAGCAGGATGAGGCCTGCCTGTGTGACCAAGAACATACGTGAGGAGAGACAGGAAGAAGGATGTCCTGTGTGACCAAGAACATACGTGAGGAGAGACAGGAAGAAGGATGTCCTATGTGACCAAGAACATACATGAGGAGAGACAGGAAGAAGGATGTCCCAACAGTGCCCGAATGGCCCAGGTGGGCTGCATGAAGACACAGTGAGGCGTGACAAACATGCCTGTGAGAACTGGAGAGGGTCACAATGGCAAGGGAAATAAGCCATGAAGGAAGAAGTTCACTGTGACAGACAAGATGGCTCAGTGGTAGGTTTTGGTGCTTGCTGCCAAGATTGCCCATCTGAGATTAGTCCCTGAGACACACATGGTAAAAGGAGAGAACCAACTCCCATAAGTTGTCCACAGGCCCACTGCAGTGACTGTGCATACTTGATAATCAGGGCACATGGTTCCCTTTAACAAACCTGAGCGCATAGCTGTGCCCACTGAAGCAACACCATGGGTCCCCCATACCACTATTTACCTCTATTCCTAAAGAGAGTCAACCAAGGAGGAGGTATTGTGCAGTCAGACATTTTTGCAAGGTCCAACATGCTGTCTGAGAACTTCAGGATTGCAGTCTGCCCAGGAAACAGCAGGTTTTCAAGAGGACGTCTAACTCCCCTTCTGCAGCCCCATGATTTCAAAGCTTCCCTACTTCCTTTCATCTGTTAGTCACTGGAAGTCAGAGACAAGCCACCTATCCACTGACTCCTCTTCTAGTCACAGAACACACAGAAGGTCCCTGAGCACAGGCTCCCTACAGATCTGCCTGACCCACCCACAGAGGCAAGAACACCTTCTGACCTTTTCCTGTTCTCTCCAGGAAGAAATCATAGCAGCTTATGGCTCCTGGGCTTGTCGCCATGGCCTACCTGCCTCCTGGCTGGTAGGGGACTATCATCCCAGTTCATCAGTGATCACATTGAGGATGCCTAGACAACCTAAGGAAAGAATCGCCAGCCCCAAGTCCAGCAGCTCCCTGTTTCTCATAAGCTGATGTTGTTGGCCCCCAAACCAGGTCTCCCTTTGCATGAGTGAGTCCAGACTTTCTTCATGGCTAGATAAGTCTGCTCCCTTGCTGTACTCTTTAGTTGGCTTCTATTTTTAATCATTTTTCTCATTTTCTTTTCTTTCTTTTTAAGATTTATTTCTGTGTATGAGGGCTTAGTCTGGATGCATGCCTACATGCCAGAAGAGGGCATCAGATCCTATTAAACATGTCTGTGAGCCACCATGTGGCTGCTGGCAATTGAACTCAGGACTACTGGAAGAGGAGTCAGTGCTCTTAACTGTTGAGCCATCTCTCCATTTTGGTTACTTTTTTTAATACTGCCTTTAGAGTCAAATTGGGGGATGACCTTGCTTAAAACAAATCAAATTAGACTAACATCCCCCTTCTGGGGTGTGTAGTACCTTCCAAAAGTAGTCTGCCTCCACTGCCTCGCATTCAAGATTCATCTCCCTGCTCCATATTTCAGATTAAATTCCCAGACAGACAACACACTTGGAGCAAAGCCCAAGCATGCTGCACCCTAACTATCATTTCTCTGGTCCATTAAAATTCTCTTTGACTCAGGAATCAGAGTTACTCTTCTCTCCAGCACACCATACTTTCTGACCCAAAGACAGATCTAAATGTGGCCTCGGAATGCTCACGAAGATGTCCATGTCTTCTTGATCCTTGGAACCTGTCAATCTGACAAAGGGAATTAAGCTTGAAGAACTATTGGCAGACCTTGACACAGCAAAACTATTCAGGACAGTTCCAGTAATCCACCGGCCAGCAAAGGGTCTTTGCCAGGAACAAAGGAGAAGAAAGAAAGGATCAAAGAGAGAAGAAAGGGTTAGAGAGTCAGTAGAGCAATGACTGCCCACAGTGCCAGATAGAAGATGCAGGCTGGGATCACAAGATCAGGTCCACCACCTGCAGAAGCCACCCAACACAAGGAAGGGGGGAAGGTGGGAGCTTCATGGAGTACTCAAAGGGGCACGGCCTTCCTGATTCCCCATATATGCTCAGAGAGACTTATCCTGGACTTCCGAGTACTAGACTGCCAGAGACTGCAAAGCTCTTTTAAGACACTGGATTTGTGCCCCCCCCCCGCCACCCGGTTTCAGTGACAACAGTAATTCACGATAAATAGAGGGGAGATGGTAAGTGAACAAACTCCTAGTTCATTACGATTCCTCTTTCCTACTTCCTCCTGGCTTACAATTCTTCTCTTCTAGTCATACCACCCATATCTCTCTGAGGAAAAAAAAAAAAAAACCCACCTCCGCTCATGGCTAGCTGTGATTCAATCTTGTGCTTCAAGCACAAGGACTGGGACCCTGGCTTGTCCAATCGGAATGCACATCCCCCTGGCCAGTGATTGACTCAGAAAGTGACACATGACCCGAGTGCTAAATTCAGCGTGGGTGTCCTACTTGCGAAGAATCAGGGAGGAAGTTCACTGCAATTTGCATGAGGTTTTTATTGAACCAGTATACTGGGGTCATCCTGCATTCAGAGCATAGGCAACCCCCAGGAACAAAAGCACACACACTTTTTATACCTTTCAGTACATAGGTTTACAGCATGAATTGGTTATATCTCATTGGTGGAGCCCATTGTCTTTTGTTCTCATTGACCTCTGTGTCCCAGGTGAGGAGGAGATACCGATTGCATGTAGGAGGGGGTGGGGGGAATCCACCCCTTACTGGGGACTTTTCCTGGAACTGGGCATTACTCTCCAAAATTAGGGCATCTCCTAGGGACTGATGTTTGCTCGGTAAACCCTTCTGAAGCTCTGTCTTTAGGCTTAATGGACATTCCTTACTCCTTGGTATTTTTATGAGGTGTCCTTGTTTGCTCAATTCTTACACAGGCAAGGGCCTTAGGCAGCCACCTGAAGAACCAGATAGCAACACTCTGTTCCCAGGGTAAGTGGTTGTGTCGTCCTGCCTTGCTAGTTGAGTTTTTATTTTTAACTTTGAGCCACCTGGATTCTCTCCCACGACCTCTTCTGAGGGCTGTATCATTTTCATATAGCCCCTCTCTGATAAGCCTGTGTACCATACCTAGTGGCTCAGCAAACCTCCTTCTTCCCCTTGAAGAATGCCCTTGGGTAGCTGGGATGCCAGGCAAAGCCTTGACCTGAGCAGCAGCAGGTGGTGCCCTAGAGACAGCCAACGGAAGCACAATGCTTCCCAAGGTGACCATCCGAGCCTCTGTCCCCTTCCGTTGCCTTTAGCTTGACTATTTCCTGCTTCTGATAGTTTGGGTATTGATTGGCTCTTTTCTAGTCGCTTAAAAAAGAATCTTTTGTTCTCGTGTGAAATCTTTCTTTTTTTTAACATAAATATTTAATGCTGTGTGATTCTCTCATGTGTTACGTTAGCCATAGAACCCAAGGTTTAGATGTGTTTTCATTTCGGTTCAATGAGAAACACTATCTCATCCTCTCTGACTCCCCTCTCCATCTCCTCCCCATCCCCACCCACCCCCAAGCTACTTAGGAGGCTGTTCTTTGATTTCCTAATGAGAGCATTTTCTAACTATCCTTCGATTGTAGAATTCTCATTCAGTTCTTTTCTGACTACAGAGTACATTTTCTGCAACTTTGGTTTCTTTCCATATCATAAGATGCTGATGTCTGCTGGCAAACCCTGAAGTCCCACATTTGCGTAGCAAAGCCATCCATGCCACTGCCACTGCTGCTGCTACTGCTGCTGCATCAGTGTCCTGAGTGTCATCAAATCTACTTGGCAGAGTGCAGCTCCACCTCAGGCCCTTGCTGATTCTGTTTACTCGCTGCATTGATTACAAGGTGAAGGTTATCATCCCACTATAATTATGGATCTGTCTCCTCTTTTTTCAGTCCAATCAGTATGTGCTTCACATACTTAAAAGTGCTTTATTAGCTGCCTGCACACTTGGGATCATGGCTCTTGACTAATTGACCTCTGTTTCCACATAACATTCCTTTTTGTCTAGACTATTCTTGTTCTGAGGTGTGTCCTAACTGACAGATGTGAGGTTGTACCTTAAGCAAGCGTTGGCCTCCTCTCCCACTGTGATGGTCTGAATGGCAGTGCCCTCTCTCACCCCATATGTTTGAATGCCTGGCCTCTAATAGAACGGGTTTGGAAAGAATTAGGAGGTGTGGCCTTGTTGGAGGAGGTGTGTCACTGGGGGATGGGCAATGAAGTTTTCAAAGGCCACACATCAGGCTGTCTCCTCTGCCCCTCTCTGCCTCTGCCTGATACCAATGGATCAGGATGTAAAGCTCTCAGCTACATATTCACAACCATGCCTGCTTACTTGCCACCACTATCTCTGCCACAATGTAAAGGACTAACCCTCAGAAACTGTAAGCACGCCCCCAATTAAGTGCTTTTTCTTAGAAGTTGCCTTGGTCATGGTGCCTCTCCACAGTAATAGGATTGAGACACCCATCTTCTTCATCTTCCACCCCCATTTCCACCTGCATGTTCAGCATAGCTCATACCAGGCCTTGCTTCTTCATCCACTCTGCTCGGCTCTGCTTTTGGGGTGCTCTGTACAGGTTTAAGATGTTTGTAACATTTTCATTTAGTACAGTTATTGATCGAGTTGTAGTTTCAAGATCACCACTTACCAATTATTTTCTTGTTCCCTCAATTCTTCTTTGTTCTGTTTGCCCACTTTCTGCTCACTTTCAGGATGATTTGAGTGTTCCTTGTGGCTTAATTTTGTCTCCGCTGCTGATGTATTAGTGACATATCTTGTAAGGTTTTCTAAGGACTGCCCTGCTTGAGGCAGACTGTGTGGACAGAAGTCTCACTTTGCCTGTCAATAGCATGTGGCAGGTGACTGCTTGGGAAGACGCCTCTATCTGGGAAAATGGATGCACAGGATGCCCCAACCTCTTTAGATAGAATTTGACTTATATTGAAAACTGAAAGCCTGCTCTTCAGTACCTGGAGAAGGAGCAATTAGTGACAGTGGGGCTGTGGAAGCTGCTCAGAGCATGAGGGCCTGTGTTGTCACCTTGCCAGCTCCTGCGCCTGGTGGTCTGGGCCTAGAGGATAATCATGGACCTCAGGCATCTTATTTCCTCCCTCACCCACCTGCTCCTCTTTCGAAGGATGCCTTAATTGACTCCACCCCTGACTTCAAAGCCTGGTTGAGCATTCCTCACTGCTGTCTGAAGGAAAATAATGGATGTTTGTTGCATAGTGGACTCTATACGAGTAAAGTGAGCCAGCTCCATCCATCTCTGAGTGTCAGTGAGCAGAGCCGAGACATGCATAATAACATCCGCATGGTCTGGGAAGCTGAGTGTTCAAAGAATGAATAAAAATATCAAAGACAAGGGAAAAGATCATTTCCCCACATCCAATTAATCAGCAAGAGCATTTTCTTTTTAAGTTGATGCTAGGATCTCTGAGGAAGATGAAGCCAAACAGAAGTGACTGACAATAGGCATCTTCCAGTAAAAACTCCACCCAAAGTCTCATTGAAAAGATGATTCATTATCCTATGGTATCAAACAAAATTGCTAGAATTCTCAAATACCCCACCCTTTTAAGCTACACACACTTTCTGTCTAATATTCAGCTAAAACACTAACACCTCCAACTACCTAGTAATGAGCAAGCACATGCACCCCAATGCATGCCCAGCTGTCCCTCCAAGTTGACTGGGACTAAAACATTCTCTCCCTCTTCCTTTGCCTTTCAAAGGAGCCTTGAAATGAGAGATAGGTCCAAATTACAGTGAAACTCAAGCTCACAGCAACTAGTGTATAGTTCCATGCCCACTGGTCATGAGGATGCTAGGCAGGTGTGGAAGCCTTCTTATTCTCCCTACCTTCTCCTTTACTTACATTCACCCTAAATTAGTTTCTGTTTTGTTTTTGTTGTTAAAGCAGTTGTCAGATTAAAAACAGTGGCAGGTAAGAGCCTCTGGGAAATGGGGAATATTTAAGCCGGGTCATCTGGCTGAGTTGGCAGGAGAGTAATTAAAGGCCTTTTTATGCTGCAAGGGAAGTAAGCAACCAAGGGCCTGGTACTTGTAGAGTGACTCAAGTTGAGCCTGTGTCCTGAGGCCTGACGCTCTCTGGAGACAGGTACATGCAGGAAGGGAAACAAGGTGGGCATTCGAGGGCATGGGGGCTTGAAGTGACATTAAGACAGCAGTCTAGTCTCTCAGTACCTACCTGGAGGCAGGGTCACCTAGAAACCTCCAGAAGCCATGAGACTCTTTCCATTCTCTGCAGGGCAGAGATTACTGGGAACCACTCGCAGAGTCTGTTGATCACTGAATTCTAATGGCTTTAAATTCACTGGAAAGAACAGGGCTCCTTAATGGCAAGGATGCAGTCAGGCCTTGCCTGACCCTCATACACTGCAAAGCTAAAACTGTACAAATTGGAAGGGTCTTTGTTTGACAATGGCTACTGTACAAATTGGAAGGGTCTTTGTTTGACAATGGCTTTAACCAACCTAAGACCTGAGCAGTTGGGGAAGTGAGGAGGGCAAGGATATAAAAGAAGTTCATGGGATCAAACAAAAGACCAAGGAGTTGTTCTCAGAAAGGACCTAGGCTGGGCAAGATTAGCTGTCACCCAGGCAACTGCAGAGGCATCCTGGGAACTGAGGAACAAACCATGGCTTTGTTTCCTGTTACTTTGTGGAGTATTCAGAGTTTGCAGAGGAATTCTAATCCAGCAACATGGCTGCTCTGGCTGGAATACAGACACACCCTTAGTATATACCGTCAATCCTAGGAGACAGAGGCAAGCAAATCTCTGAGTTCAAAGCCATCCTGGTATAGAGCAAGTTTCAGGCAAAGAAAATCTTAGATCCAGGCATGGTGGTACACACCTTTAATTCCAGGACTTGGGAGCTAGAGGCATGCAGATCTCTGAGTTCTAGTCAGTCAGTCATTTCAGTTGAGTCAGTGATTTGAGAGAAGCAGTTTTTACTAGGATAGTTTTACAGAGACAGGGTGCAGAGAGAACAAACTAGACACAAGTGAAGACTGAATGAGTCAGAGAATAAGAAGGAGCCAGAAGATTAGAACATATTGTTACAGTTAGTTTGAGGTCGAGCAAAGCAAAAAGTCAGAAGCTTCGAGAAGCCAATTTGAATCAGTCAGCTTGGAGAGGAATTTGAGCCAGATCTGCTGAGTTGAACCAGCCAGCCAGGATGAGAAAGAGCTAGAAAGCCTTGGAGACAACAATTATATCAGGCTTTACAAAAGATAGCTTTACAAAGTCTACAGAAGAAATGGTACCCTGCCATGGCTTCACCTGAACCAAGTTGGTACAGTTTTTCACTGGTACAGAAAAATCAGGCCCCTTTATCTATCGCCCTCATGTGTATACCCAAGGGACAGAAGATTTTCTAAAAGGAAAAGTCTTTGTGCTGCAGGGGAAGTAAGCAGCTACAGGTCTGGTACTTGAAGAGTGACTCCAGTTGAACCTGGATGACCCAGATGACATTAGAAACAGGAAGTAGAGTGGACACCAAGTGAGTCATAGAGGGGCTCCCACCCCTGACTGGAAGGTTCCTGGAGATCCAGGACTCTCAAGCAGGGTGTCCCCACTTTGTCTTCTACAGCATTATGGTTAAGTTCATGCGTTAGGGCTGTCATGAAAGGCCCAAACCCCTGTTTTAAGAGCCTGATAAGAACTTTGAACACATATGCAAAACTAAAGCATAATTTTAAAATAAAGCAAAATTAAAGGCTCTAAGATCTTTCATTTAGCCCTTCTTGCTGTTGTGGAACAGAAAGTCATTCTGCAAACAGAAACCAGGGACATGTGTTGGGGGTCTCATACCCTAGGGTAGCTGACCATGTGACCAACCCCACCGGCTGAGGAAACCCCTCGTTCACTAGAGATGTGGTATATAGCACCAAGAGTGAGCTAGGATGTGACTTTCCTGGGACACACTGGGTTTCTGGGGTGTATAGTTTTACATTCCCTTTGCAAGCCTGGATAGGACCCCTCAGCCTGGATAGGACCCCAGCATGTGAGGCTCCTTTTGTTGTCCCATTTTCCTGTTTCTTTGAGACAGTCTCTTAGCTCAGACTAGCCAGGAATTCATTATACAATCCAGGATGGCCTCAAACTCAGAAAAGTCCTCCTGCCTTAGCTCCCCAAGCACTAAAATTATACATTTAAGACATCATCTGGCTCTGGAGAATATCATCCTGAGTGAGGTAACCCAATCACAAAAGAACACACATGGTATGCATTCTCTGATAAGTGGTTATTAGCCCAGAAGTTTGGAATACAGGAAGAACAACCCACAAACCACAAGAAACTTAAGAAGAAGGAAGACCAAAAGGTGGACATTTCATTCCTTCTTAAAAGGGGGAACCAAATACCCACAGAAGGAGTGGCAGAGATTAACTATGGAGCAGAGATTGAAGGAAGGACAAGCCAGCCTAAATATAGCTATCTCCTGAGAGGCTCTGACAATATCTGACTAATACAGATGTAGAGGCTCACAGCGATTCATTGAACTGAGTACATGGTCCCCAATGAAGGAGTTAGAGAAAGGATCTATGGAGCTGAAGGGTTTGCAGCCCCTTAGGACGAACAACAATATGAACTAACTAGTACCCTCAGAGCTCCCAGGGACCCAACCACCAATCAAGGACTATACAGGGTGGGACTGAATGTTCTGGTAGCATGTGTATAGTAGAGGATCGCAAATTTGATCATCAATAGGAGGAAAGGACCTCGGCCTTGTGAAGGTTCTGTGCCCCAGTGTAGGGGAATGCCAGGGCCAATAAG
>JADRCD010105549.1:0-11379 GCA_019843815.1 Montemys delectorum | reverse complement strand
TCTTTTTCTACCAGATAAAGGAAATAAGGGAGCATGCACACCCACCCCCCCCCCCTTCCCCATCTTCTAAAAGAACAAAACAAATTTTATTTTAAAACTTTATTTCTGCAAAGCCAATCAAGAAGTGTTGGAAGGAAAAAGTGTAAAAGTTATCCTCGCATATTTGGGAACTTGAGCAAGCACTTAAAAGTTTTGAGAAAATGACAGTTGAATCAAAGGCAATACCCAGCAATGTGTATTTTAAAACAATGATGTCCGTTCTTAAGCAACATTCCTTATTTTCCCCTAATAGCTACAATATGATACAGTACGCAACAGCTCACTTGAAAGTGCTAGAATCAGAGGGTAAAGAATGCCAGAAGCCATCCCACTTACATTTCCTACTATACAATGCCTTTTTGGCGCTTGACAAATCAAGCATTCATGTAGCAATACATTCAATAGAAACAACTCATACTTTGGGTTTAAGATCCTTGCCCCTCCAGTTCCGAGGTCGTGACATCTGACTCTTCATCATTGTAAATATTTTCAGCCTGGAGATAACCAAATAAATTCACAGGTAAAAACATAATTTACTATCAGTGTGTTTCAGTGACCCTTTAAATTATTTGCCAGCATGTAGTTGCCTAGACAGTTACCCATGCACTATTTATTTACTCACTGTTCAGAAAAGGTTTCTTGAAAGCACTTCTGTCATCAATGAGAGGGATTGGATCAAAGGGTTGTTAACCAAGAACCTTAGAAATGTCAAATATCTAGAGTTCCTCACATCCTTGATACTGTGTATAACACAGTATCAAGATCCCAGCTGACAGTGCAATGACAAGCATCGATATGGTGTATGTTTGTTTATATGAGTGTGGATAATATCTTGCTAGGTTGTTAAAATGGAAAAAGTTTAACAAACTTCTTACTATTATGTGTACATACATACATGCATGTGTGCAGGCTCAGAAAAGGTTTCTTTAAACTGCCAACCCACAGACAAATTTTAAGTCACCTAAATAATGAAATATTTCTATATATTCTCTCATTAATGAAATGGTTTTACAGGAGTTATGAAAAAATATTTTAACTCACCATCTGCCATATCTGCATGATATTATCTTCAGACACAGAGCAAATGACCCAAGGTTCATTGGGATTCCAACTGAAGTCAGAAATCTTGGCAGTGTGTCCTCCATGAATAAACTTAGAAAAAAACCAAAGATCTTGATTTCATATCCTTTCCTATTCTGAACAGTTTAAGCTCTAAATAGTTTAATAGAACAGTCTTCTTAGCCTGCCCCATAATTAGAGGTAGAGTGACATGAGTTCTATCTATATAATCTATTACCACCCCAATATTCTGAAAAATGAACTTTCAGAAAAAGGACTAGAATTCTGTCCATATATTCAAATGTCTCAGCACATGTTAAGTTCCAGGAAGAATATTTTTTCATCCCTGAGTTCTCTGGCCTCTGCCTATAATGAAGCATCTCCAACATGTCTGATCATGTCAGGCTCTTTCATAGGCCTGACAGGAATCTTACTGGTTCTTTTCTAGCCTTCTTTCACAGTAGCCTCAATATTCCCAGGGCATAATATAGTGACAGGGTTGCTAAAAATAAAATACCAAAACCTTTGAGGTCCAGACTTGCAGCATAGACCAATGAATTTTCCCAAAAAATGTAAAAGAATGGGATTTTATTTTCTACAAGACACTTCATAAGAAGGCATTGTGGGGCTGGTGAGATGGCTCAGCAGGTAAGAGCGTTGACTGCTCTTCTGAAGGTCCTGAGTTCAAATCCCAGCAACCACATGGTGGCTCACAACCATCCATAATGAGATCTGTCACCCTCTTCTGGTGCATATGAAGACACCTACAGTGTATTACACAGGAGTGAGCAGAGTTCCTGAGTTCAATTCCCAGCTGCCATATGATGGCTCACGGCCATCTGTACAGCTACAGTGTACTCATTCATACACATTAAGTAAATCTTAAAAAAAAAAAAATATCAAGGCATTGTGCCTAGTAAACCTTACAGTACAACTTTTATCAGTTTAAAAAAATTGTGATGAACAGACTAAGATGGGAGGGGGGTCTCCACATAGCACTTTATAGAGTGAGGCCTTGGCTACAGAGACCATCTCCAAAAATGAAAATATAAAAATAAAAACAATTTCCACATAAGTGAAATGGTAAGCAGCTTTACAAATAATTTCTCATGTTTTTCTCTCCGTGGGAGCAAGCTCTTCTTCTGTAGGCCAGGTTAAAAAACCTATGACCCCTATGCCTCCCCACCCGTTAGCTTCATCAGTTGAACCACTTCACTTATAATTTACTAATCTTAAATGTCCTTTGATTTCAAGCTTTCTTATGAATACCATAATAGATTTTTTAAAAGGTTTTAATTATATGGGCATGTGTGACTATATACATTGAGTACAGTGCCCATGGAAGCCAGATATGTCTGATCTCTCTCTTACCAAGAACAGTAGTTATTTTTAACTGCTGAGCTACCTCATTAGCCTCATAATGGTGTTCCTTAAGGTCTATAAAAGTATTGCAAGTTCATTATATATGAGCACTCGATCACGAGTTCAAATCCCAACCACCCGTCATGAGTGTGTCTAAAGATAGCTACAGTGTACTTATGTATAATAAATAAAATCTTTTTTAAAAAGAGGATAACTTCCATACAGTTAGAGAAAATGGTAATCAAATAGCAGTGATATGACTACCCTCCACCCAAGCCCAGAAAAAAAAAAAAAAAAAAAAAAACATCAAAAACCCTCACCGAAACATTTCCAAAAACTTCTGGGGCTCCATTTACTATGTGAAAAATGTCAGAGCCCTATCACAAAAATTTCCTGGACCTCCTTTTTTGAAATCATTGGCAAACTAAAATTTGAAGCCCTGACTGACCTAAGATAAACTAGTAAAATATAATCAGGGCTGGAGAGGTGGCTCAGTGGTTAAGAGCACTGACTGCTCTTCTGAAGGGCCTGAGTTCAATTCCCAGCAACCACATGGTGGCTCACAACCATCTGTAATAGGATCTGCTGCCCTCTTCTGTTGTGTTTGAGACAGCTACAGTGTATTACACAGGAGCAACCAGAGGTCCTGAGTTCAATTCCCAGCTGCCATATGATTTATATACATAAAATCAATAAATAAATCTTTAAAAAATGTGCATATCACATTTAATCTAATACATACCAGGAGCTCTGGAGGGCCATCTTCTGCATCTTCTGCTGACTGTTCTTCTCCAATTTTACTATTAAGAAAATAAACTTTCATTACTACAAAGTCTTTTTGTTGTTTTTTCGAGACAGGGTTTCTCTGTGTAGCCCTGGCTGTCCTGGAACTCACTCTGTAGACCAGGCTGGCCTTGAACTGGAAATCTGCCAGCCTCTGCCTCCCAAGTGCTGAGTCACCACCGCTGGCTACTACAAAGTCTTAAAGCATGAATGTATCAACCCATAAAGTATTTCTCTATGAAAAGTATTTAAAACAGGTTTCTCAACCTGTGGGTTACAACCCTCTCTGGGTTAAACAACATTTTCACAGTTGCTGCCAAAGACTACATGAAAACACATATTTACATTATGATTAATAACAGTAGCAAAATTACAGCTATGAAGTACCCAGAAAAATAACTTTATGGTTGGGAGTCACTACAACAGGAGAAACTATCCTTTAAAGGGGGGCAGCGTTAAGAATGTTGAGAATAGCCTTAAGAATTTATTATTGTGAGTTATTTCCTGGAAATGGGTTGGAACCACTCATAAAGTTGCAGAATGAATAGTTGCAGAATAATAATAAACACTAGCCTAATTTATTTTTAACTGTGGTTTTAATGAATTAGAAGTATAAGCCAAGGAAAGGTGTTATCAATTTTGAGGCTGGAGTGAAGAAGGGGGCTAGGCTCAATAAACCCAGCTTGCCACATATAGCAGGCAAAGTCTTCTTTCTATTGAGTTAGCCTCTCCCTGTATGCCCCAAAGAAATTAAATTGTTGGTCTGAAATGATGGCTTTGAATTTTTGTCTGCTGCAGCCACTAGCCTGAGCATGGTGGTATAGACCTGTGATCCTAGCACTTGGAAAAGGCAAGAATATCAGAGTTTAACACCAGTCTGGTCTGAGCTACACAAGGTACTATATGTCACAAGAAATGAAAAAGAAAACACCCAAATCCAACAATTCTGTTATCTATGCTACATGCTATTTCAAGGAGACAAGTATGCTAGCTTTATTGACTGAGCTGCATCCCTAGTCAATTGTAGCAAAAAGGTTATTTTAATTTGCTAAGCACACATAAGAATTTGACACTTGAGCAACAACAAAACTCAGGGCTGGAGTGGTGGTGGCAGTTAAGACAACTTGTTACTGATGCAGAACAGGGGCTTATGTCCCAGCCCCCACATTGTACTATCAATATACAACTACTCATAATCCACGTTCTGGGGATCTGAGTGCCAAGCACACAGGCAAAACACTCATACAAAATACATGACCAATTTATGTTATTGGCTGATTTACTTTTATATTAAGAGTTGATTGAAGTTGGATCAGCAAATTGCTTTCCTGGTTTATGAGTTCTATTATATAATGTTAGATTGACACCATTTATGCAGTTCCTTAGTTACCAGATCCTAAATTACCTTAAATCCCACACATTCAGGCGGCGATCAGTACCACTTGAAGCGAGAATAGTTTCATTATGAGGTGACCAGTGGACCTAGCAATAGAGATTTTGAAAACTTAAAGAAAGAGCCCTCCGTACCTTGGTCCGTAAGTATCATTCTAATCAGTATTTCCTTACCTTACATTCTGTATCCACTTAGCCTAGAGATCCCACTGTCCAAGGCTTTCAAGTGAACCCTACCAACCCACCTTGATGGCACTGAACCCAACACTTTGTGCTTGCTTTACCACTGAACTACATACCCAAGTCCTTAAGTACTCCCAGCTCCCAGCCTAGTAATGAACTCAGAAAACCCAGAAAACTTTAAGCCCATAACCTTTAAAATTAGCCTGCCCAAACCTATAATCTCTATTCTAAAACTATATATAAGACTTTTTTTTACAGTGCACCCAACCACATTGGCACTCTTAACTGAAATACCCTTGAAAATGTATTTCAAACTGATTCTGTTTGAGGAATTTTTCTTATTTCTGGATGGGATGTGGCAGCAACAACAACAACAACAAAAAAATCCATCATCCTTACAGATTTATATAGAATTATGAGCTCTATAAAAAATTGTCCAAATTCCACCCACCAAATAAAAACTTCAAATATTCGCCCCCTCATGAAGTCCTTGACATAAAGATATCTCTAGGCCAACAAGACACCTTAACAACAACAACAACAACAAAAAAGACACCTTAACAAAAAAAGCTGCTTGCCATAACAAAACCTGACAATTTGAGCTTAGCCAATCAATCCTCCCAAAGTAGCCAGATAAAACTTATTCCCAGAAGTGTCCTCCAACCTCCCTTCACATGCATGCTTCAGCATGCATGCACCCATACATATACACACAATTTTAATTTTAATAAAATAGTTAAGATACCCCCAAACTGTCACATACCTGGAAAATTTCATCCTTATGCGATTCAAAGGTGTGGAGTTTTAGTTTCAGATTACGCAGGTCCCATAAAGCTACAGTCTATAGAGAAGAAACCAAATGAAAATGACTTCTATACTTTATGTATGATCTTTCAAATGCCTATTAAAGTATAAAACAGGATTTGGTTAACACCAAAAAATGTAACAAGACTATGAAACCTTATCTGCAGAGCCAGTTGCCAGAATGAACTCGCTGTAGGGATTGAATGAGAGGCAGTTGACCTCAGCAGTGTGTGCATCCACCAAATGGCTTGGCTTAGAAGTGGTGTTGGATCTGGTGTCCCATCTGAAAAACAATAAAGGACAAGGCATACAGCACCTACAGCTCACAAACAATTGGCTCAGTAGATGTTCTTTCTGTACAAAGCTCTGATATGCTTACCCATTCACAAATACACAAACCACACACACAGCCAGCAATTTGGGCTTTTGTCTATTAAATGACATATTTTAAACCTCTAAATAACTAAAACTATTATTCTAATTCCTTTTTGATTTTATCTTAATTACATACAATCTTAAATGTACACAAAATACAGACTACAGGATCTAACATTTTTTTAACCTATAATTAGCCTTCAGTATATTGTTCTCCTAGTCTTAGTAGTATAATAGTTACTTATGAAACATGAATTATTCAGCAATTTTAATACAGCTCCACAGCCACCCCCTGGTGGAAACACTCTCTTCCTCCCTGAACCCTCATCAGTTAACTCTAGATCACAAATTTAGAATTTCATTACTCAAGCCTTTTTCTTCACATTTGTGTAGCAATTTTTCTTCATTTTTAATAAGATAAGCTGTTCACTATACACATGCAGCTAATTATCAAGTATAACTCACAAAAAGCTATTTCTCCTTTAAAAACTACAACATAACTTTCAAGAAACAGAACGCAGTCGACCAATCACTGATGGTCATCCAGATTACCCATCTAGATTCCACTGAACCTTCCATCTTACATCATAAGTTTCTGATCATCGGCAACAGATCCAAACAAGGACTCATGCAGCAGATGCCAGGCCACATCCTCTACAACAGCTGAGTGGCCAGTAAAGATCGCTTTAGCATCCACAATTTTGCCTTCCTTTGGTCCTGCATTTATATCCCACAGGCAGACAGTCTAAGGAAGAACAAAAAAAGAACAAAAGTTATGAAAATGCCAGATTTTAAAAGTTACATTTTATTTAGGAACATATTCATCTCCCTAAAGTTAGGATCCTATTGTTGAAGACAATATATATACCCTATAGTTACAGGATGGAGAAATCAAGCCAGAACTGAATTACATGTTTTTACTACTTGCTGGACAGCTGTCCTGGTACCTGAAGGTGCAAGATAGTAGCTGTGGTAGAAAGGTCATTAACAACTTATTCCGCTCTAAACTCTACATACCATGGCAAGATGTGCACACTAGTGCAATAGTGGCAAGACTGTTAAAGACTGACCCCTTTCTTATTTGGATGTGAGATGCACACCCAAAGCAGAGAATCTGGAGAAGTAAGCCTGTGTAAGGCCAGTTTAGGATACCATAGTCCATAGTCAGCTACAGCTATTGCTAGCAAATAGAAAGCAAGGAATAATTGCTTAACATCTATGGAATTTCATTTTCAGACACCCAATGAAAATAATCTAAAATTAGTGCCAACAGATGTACAACTTGAGAATAGAACCTGTTAAATTTTACACAAATAATAAAAAGGTAAATCTGGCAGTCTTTTAAATGATGGTAACCCTCCAATCTTCAAAAGAGCTTTGTGAAGTTCTAAAGCTCTAACAGAGTAGTCTAAAACCATTGTTTTAAAACCTAGGAAAATGTTAACACAATAATCTATGATGTTATTTTAGAAAATTTTCAATCTATACCGAGATCCTGTAGCTTAGATCTAGGACTTTCATTCTCAATATAAGATACAGCAGATTAAGAAAAACTAGGCTCTTACATGGTCATCAGATGCACTCAGGAGATGTCCACTCAAATTAGAATTCCAAGAAAGACCATAGCCTTCCTTTTGGTGACCTCTTAATCTAAGATCAGGATTACATTCTCCACTTGGATCTAAGAGGAAAAAGAAACACAATAACCACTAAGTTATCCATTTATCAGAATTGGTAAGAGCCAAGCTTCAAATTTCTTTCATTGAGTGAACCAAAATAGCAGTGCTACAAGAACAAAGACTACATCTAACCCACAAGTGCTTTGACTAGTTTTGGAAAACCCCAATACTATCACTATTACAGAAATGTTGACAACTACAGCTATTCCATAAGTCTGTGTAGTAGCTACCCCATCATTCTTTTTTTGTTTTTGTTTTTTTTTAGCCCCATCATTCTTATCCCAAGGCAATTTTTAGAAATATATCTAACATGTCTGGTCACTCACTTAGTCCTTGCATACTCGGGGTAGCCTGAAACCATGAATGACCCTTGGCCAACCTTTCAGAATGTTGACATGCTCAGAGCAGTGAAAACATGCTGCAGCAACTTGTAGTACAGTTTACCAAGTATTCATCTAACTTCATTGAAGCTGCTGGTTTTCATTACCACAGTGGACACGGAGCCTAGCAGCCAGATTTCTATTAGAAACTCCAGACCTTGGGCCTCAAAGGGGCTTCTCTGGACAATCACTTAGCAAAAATTCCTGTAGTTTTCTGCTATAGAAATAGCATATCCTGTTTGATCCCAGAAAGAAAGTACTCAGAAGCATGTATGGGTCCCCTCTGGAGACCTATCTACTGTTTATCTACCTGATTGATCTTTTTCTTCTGCTTTTGCTCTGGATCCTTTGCTGAAATAAACCACACCTGCAAGTATAATCTGCTATCACGTTCTAGTGAATCACCAAACTTGCCGGTGGTTGAGATCCCTCACTTTGTAAAGTTTTAAAAGTTTACAGTGTACTAGATTTTACAGATTTGAGTAAATGACTTCCATACGTTCTTTACAAACACATAGAAGTGTTTGAGCTCATGTATAGCAGTGCACCACATACATACATGGTGCCCAGAGGCCTAAAGAACTGGAACTAGAGTTACAGAAGCCTGTGAGTTACCACACGGGTGCTGGAAATTGAACCCACATCCTCTGGAAAATCAGCCAGAGTTTCTAATTGCTGCTGAACCATCTCTCCAGTACAGTACTTTATTTTTAAAATATTAACATCTCAAATCAAGAAAGATGTGTTATGGCCTGGCTTTATTAGTACATACCTGGTTTTGCAGGGTGTTTAGTATAGTCAAAAACCAAAACATCAGAAGATGGTGTTTTTGTGGCAATGATGTGAGGATTCTGTGGCATATAACGAGCACGATTTACTTCTCCTTCATGATTAATTTTAATTTCACATTCAATTTTTCCTGTTACAGAACCAAAGCCACCAAATTCTAATGTGTGGAAACATAAAAAAACATATACATTCACGATTAATACTCACAAGTCATTTAGTTCAATCAACCCAACCAATTTTACCATCAGAATAGAACACAAATTGAGGAGAAAAAAAAAATCTCCAAGATACAAGTTAACTGCTATCTGAAATTTATTCTCAAAGCCCATCTGCATTTTATGGATTGCTACCTCATGTTAAGTTAATACAGTTCTACCTTGGATAGAAAAAAATTTAAAAGCTGGCCTTTTTAGTTAAGATCTGATTATTTGTAAAAATCTTACCTTCCATCCCCGTGAATATAGTTTTTCTTCTTATTCTGAATTGCTGAGTAATATTTAAACACACTATAATGTGCTTAACCAATTTCCTATGAACCTCTTATTTTGCTAGATTGATCCTAATTTCTTGGCACTGTAATGTTATTGTGAAAACCTCACGTTTTGTCACTAGTTCTTTAAAAGTTACATTGCTAAGCCAAAAGCTAACTGCAAATTTTTAATATACATGCTAAGTAAAATACTACCTCTGACATTAATGTATATGTAGTATACCCACCTCCTTTGTCACTGTCACAATGGGAAGCATCAAACTGTGCATCATCATTGGGAATATGAACTCGAGCAACCACCAGATGATTCTGCTCATCAGATGTATGAGTGCCCAGCACTAGCCAATGAAGGGCATAATCCTTTCCTTCTGGTCTGTTTAGGAGAAAAAAAAAGTCAAACTAATCCTATAGGAATTTTCAGTTGCTAACAAATTTAGACTGGTTCCCTCAAAATTAACATGAACATTTCTTTAGCAAATATATACACAACAACTACAAACCTGCTTCCCATCTCTAATTACCAACTTTATTATCTCCATGTAAGAAAACAAAATGTTTGAAGAGTTTGTTTTTCTTTCCTGCCTGGAGAGTCATCTTCCTTGCCCTCAATTATCATTGTGAATGCTACTTTTCCCAGAACAGCATTAAGGACAGTAGATCCAACTCACCAAACATACCAACATCTATCCACATAGAAGTCCATCACTGATCCTATACTCATATCTAGACTTCCCACTCAAATTGTACATTTAGCCTATTGCTGATGTTTAATATGGTAGATGTTTCTGTTTTCCCAGTAAGAGGCAATGAATAGAATGAGTCAAGTTTTAAGTAAGGGAAAAAAATGGGGGTTTATATCCTGGTTCAAACTAAAACTTGCTATATGCAACTATATGCACAACCTCTCTCCAGTCTCATTTTCTTCACCTAAAAAATTAGGTTAAGTGAAATGGCATGATATAAAAACATTTATTTTTGTTTATGGTACCTATGCACTGAACATTCTCAAGTGTTTCTGTCACCTTGAAGCTGAAGAACTTGCCAGTGCCTCTTGACAGTGTGGACCAAACAGCAATTTTTGCACTGCTAAGTATCAGCAATACTTTCCTATTGTCTTATCTAGAAGAATTTTCAACTGTGCCCCACGGTCCCACAGAAGTGATATCCTAACACCAGACAAGTTAGGTCATATATCTGTTTGTTCCTAAATTTCATCTGTACAAAGGAATCAGTGAATTTTAAATAACAACCAAGAGTTGGAGATTGTGTCCAAAATGTAATTTAATAGTGACTTACAAAATTAAGTTCTATCAAACTAAAGTTTGGCTTATGGTAAAACAAAACACACAAAACTCCTGAAAAGAATAGGTAGGAGTTGCTAAGCAATACTAAGTTTGGAGGGTAGCTACTAGTTGATGCATACACAATAAGCCGAATAATATGGCTTTGGGTGAGGGCAGGCATTTGTTTATTTTTACTCAGAAAAATTACCTTGGAATTTTAGCCTTTGGCTGGGTGGCCTACATCTATAAATCTCAATTATTTATTCAGGCTGCTAAAGCAGCAATATCACAGATTATGGCCTGGCAGTACCATGCAGTGACTTCAAGGCCAGTGTGCACACCTAAACAGAAGCCCTGACTCAAAAAAAAAAAAAAAAAGGTAGAGAATTGGGAATATAGCTTGGTAGTAGTAGTATAGTACTCTGATGAGTGAAATCCTGGGTTCAATTATAGTGTTGGAAAGAGCAGGAAAGACCTTAAATAATGCTCTTTAGAACGTAGAACTTGGACAAACTAAAACCTTTACAGGGATCTTAAATGTATCTCAAGAGACCTTTATGGGGATGAAATCAAAAAGTGACTATTTAGTGGGGTTAAGCAAGAAAATGGCCGGGCAGTGGTGACGCACACCTTTAATCCCAGCACTTGGGAGGCAGAGGCAGGCAGATTTCTGAATTCAAGGCCAGCCTGGCCTACAGAGTGAGTTCCAGGACAGCCAGGGCTACACAGAGAAACCCTGTCTTGAAAAGCCAAAAAGAAAA
>JADRCD010105548.1:9444-21756 GCA_019843815.1 Montemys delectorum | reverse complement strand
CTCTCTCTCTCTCTCTCTCTCTCTCTCTCTCTCTTTCTCTTTTTCTACTTTAAGAAAATGTGTGACATTTTTCTGCTAGCATCTTCTATCCCAGGATGCTAGAAGCACATCATGAGTAAAGGTAGGGGGAAACCAAAATAAGAGTTTCTGCAAAATTGATTTTTGCCAGAAGGAAGCCGTAGGAGTACTGGAAAGCTAGGCAATTGTTCCAGCAGTAGCGAAGACCCCCAGAAGGCCCCTGAAAGGATCTTTCTTTCCTCCCATACCCTTACTCACAGTGGATAACACTGAGGACTCAACGCTGGGTAGGGCAGCCTACTATATCCCATCTTGCTGCTTCCTTCATCTCACTGACTGCCTTGCACTACCCACTCATGCAATATCTGTGACGCACATTGGACTCCATGGGAAAAGTGGGGAAACCATCTTGGCTAGCTCTTGTCCTTGGCAATCTGCTGTAGCTGACAAATGGAGGAGCTGACACGGTGAAGGAAGCATGGTCAGGACTGGGTACCCCGAGGAAGGGAAGAAAACTGGAGAGGGTCATAGTTCAGGAGATTTGAACAACAGGAAACACCTGGGGTAGGACACAACAGAAGGAACATTCTAGGCCGAAGGCATAGCCTGAGAAAGGGTATACAGATGTCGGAGGCATGCTATCTGTGTGCAATTATGTGCAGTTCCTTGTTACAGAAGAGCACGAGAATGCAAGAGTTCTCATGTGTCATAGGTAGCTAGAGAGACAAGAAAACAGGACCTCATAAAGGAAGAGCCTTGTTATCCAGGCCAGAGAACTTGGCCTTTATCCTCTATACAATGAGAGGCCACTGAAAGATCTTTAAGAGATGAAAAGGTCAGGTCTGTGTTTCAGCCAGCTGGATGCCTCCGGCAACAGTAGAGACAGTGGACCAGAGGGAAACAGAACTGAAGACAGACTCAGATACTGCTGTGGGGGGGGGGCACAGATGGCTTGGTCCTTGGCCAGACATAAAGGAAGACCATTTACAGGAACTTCCTGGTCTATGACTTTAGGAATTGACAGGTTTAGGGAAGAAAGGAGCTCAGGTTAAGGTGTAACACTGAATGCTGTAAGCTATACCAGCAGTTGCCTCCACTGTAGGTATGGCTGGCCAGGGTCTAGAGCTAGGAAGGGGAAAATGGTTTGAGAATACAGATTGGTATGGAGCTAAAAGTCACAAAGAAGAGTCCGCAATACAAGGTTACTTGAAAACAGCAATATTTTGGTGGCTACAAAAAAAAAAAAAAAAAAAAAAGACCCATAAGATGAGCTTGATGACCAAACTACAGAAGCAGCCATAGAATTGGAAGACAGGTACCCTAGAAGCTGGGAGAGCACAGGTAAAGAAGGACCAGCAATGTTAAAAGCTCTGTCATTTAGTACGGACCACTAGACACATGCAGCAGCTTATATTTAAATACATTGCAGACACAAACCATTTGACAATTCCAGTGAGGATATCCTTCTGAGGGGAGAGGGGACAGCAAAGTGAAGACAAACATTCCATGAAGTTCAGAAACGTGTGGGCCACTGGTGCTCTCTGCTACCACAATTTCAGGAAAGGAGCTATGGAAGGAGCAAAGTGGCAAACTATGTTTTCCTATTAGGCAAAACAAGGAAGTAAATTCTGGGAAAAAGTGTCAGAATATAAAGCCACATAGAAATGATCAGCCAAATCCCTTACATTCTTGGTCTTGTCTCTGAATGCCCTGAGCAGCCTCCTATGCTTTTCTTTTCTTTTATGTTTTGTTTTGTTTTGTTTTTGATACAGGATCTTGTAGCCAAGGCTGATCTTTCTTGCAGGAATCCCCGAGTCTCAGCCTCCCAAGGGCTGGGATTATAGGTGTGCACCACACCCGACTCAAACTTTTGTTCTTACCCAACAGACCTGTCCCTGTAAGTCACCTGCTGCCTCAGCAGCCCTCTAAAGCCTCCTTTCTCTGACTCCATGGGACCAAGCTTTTCATTGCTCTTTCCAGACTGCTACCCCCACCCCCACAACTGGCAGTGTAATGCATAGCATTTCTCCCTTCTGCCATCAACTACAGATGATGGATGGTGGCCCTTTTACTCTGAAAATGCCACCTACCTTTGCCTTCCTAATTCTTGTTCACTGCTACGTGTCCCTGGAAGAATCTTCCAAGACCCACTCAATTCCATGGTCTGTCTCCATTACCACACTTCAGCCATTCACTTTCATGGTCAACCCTGACACCCTGTGATTAGGAACATCCTCATTCTGATCTCAAAGACAAACATTCCCCCCTTTGGCCATCACGGTTTCCTTTCCTGATCACTTCTTCAAACCACGACTCCACCTGGTCTTTGACACCAAAAGAATCTGCGATCCAATCATTGTTCACACCATATTTTCAAATTCAACATTCTCTCTTCTCCTCTCTCTCCTCTCTCTCTCTCTCCTCTCTCTCTCCTCTCTCTCTCTCTCTCTCTCTCTCTCTCTCTCTCTCTCTCTCTCTCCCCTCCTCCTCCTCCTCCTCCCTCCCTCCCTCTCCTCTGTATCTCTCTCATTTAAGAGAGAGTTTCTCTGTATAACAGCACTGGCTGTCCTGAAACTCGCTTTGTAGACCAAGCTGGCCTCAAATGTACAGAGATCTGCCTGCCTTTGCCTCCCAAAGTGCTAGGATTCTAGCTCTTCCTTCCTTAAATCTCATGTCCTGTTATTCTGATTATCTTTACTGACACCTTTGTCTCTTCTCACTATGACTAGAAAAAAAAACAAATCCTCTGCCCTGATTAAATTCACCTCTTTCTTCCTCCCTTTGCCTGTCCCTACATAGCTTAGCATAGCTGGAGAAAAACAAGCAGCACTGACTACTCTCATGTCCAATTTGTCATCACAGACCTGAAGTGCATCCCTTCATGTTGCCAGGCAATCACACTATATTCCCCTGCCCATTCACTCTCTCGCTTTCTGAGGTCACAATTTAATATCCTCTCCTCTCTTCGCAAACCTTTAATACTTTCCTCCTGGCTTCACTGTCAAACAATGACCTGGGCACTTCCGGCTTCGCCTAGAAAAAGAGAATTACACAAAACATCCTGAGCCCTCACAAGCACCTTTAAACACCCACGCATTAACACTTGCCAGGTTTGCTCTGCCTTCATCTCTGCAAACCAAACGAATCATGAAGAGAGGGTCTCAGTCAAGGTCAGACTTTCCTTTGGGGACCCTGATACTCCTCCCTCATTTACCTACCACTCCACAATTCTTTCTCTTACAACACTTGCCTCCTCTTTCCTACTGATTAGTCTGGCGACCATGAAAGCAAGCTAAATGCACAGAGATTGCTCTCATTTGAAAACAAGCACTTGACAGCCCCCTCCAGAGCTCCCAGTAACTGCTGTCTCTCTGTTAAAACAAAGATAGAATACCTTTACAACAAATATAGCATTGGCTATATCTGGACTGGCCAAAGCAGTAGCTCCTAGTCATGTGTCACTGAGAGCTTCCAATGTAGCTAGCTTGCATTGATACAAAGTATATCGACTAAAATATTCTAGTCATAATTTTATATTGGTTATATTTGAATGGTAATTTTTTGGATAAACTATGTATAATGAGTCATATTTCTAATATAGTTCCACCTGTTTGTCTTAACTATTTTTAGTGTATGAACACCTGAAAATATATACTTAACTCACATATTTTTATTAAATACTCTGCCCTATTTTCCTTACCCAAATTCTTCTCTTCTTGCTCTCTTTCTTAAACCCACTTATATCAGTCTTTAGCCAATGGGACCTCACCAGGGAAAATTCAATAGGTTTGATGTGCACCTGGGTACTAGGGGTTGCCCTCTTTGAAATACTACTCAGAGATCCACATGCCATGAAGAGCTGTGTGAATAGGGGGGGCCCAACCATTTCAGGGTCCCAGCTGGGTCCAGGGAAGACCAGAAAAATGTCTTGGTCATTTCAAGCTATTTTAACAAACATCATAGATCAGACATCTTAAACAACAAAAATTATTTTCAATTTTTATTTTATTTATTATTTTTCCATTCCTGAAGGCTAAGAAGTCCACAATCAAAGTATCAGGTGGTTGCTTTCTACTGAGGGGGTCTCATATCGATACCACCTTCTTGCTATATCTTCCTCACATGACAGAAGAGGGTGGGGCTGCCAGTTCAAGTCTGTTCTCTAACAGGGGCATAGATTCCATTATGAAAGAATATCTTATTATTTCATTTAACCCTAACTATAGCCCAAAGACCCAAATCTGAAACAGCATCCCATTGTGGGTCACAGCTTCACTATACAGATGATCTTAGATGATCCGTCCATAAACAACAGGCCAATGGGCCCCCACAACTGCAAGAACAAACTCTAAGTCACGAAGTTTTAGGGATAGTATTACTTAACATTACTTAAGTGAAACAATACCCCCCCACACACCAGGCCAAACAACAACAACAACACAGAGCAATACACAATCCCAAAGTCTTCCTTGTTATTTTAGTAAATGGCCATCCATTTCATTTGACCAGGTCAAAAAAAACGTTAAACTCACTCTTGACTCTTTCTTCTTTTTCTTTCTCATCCTATATCTGATTCCATCCACAAACTGTTGGCTTTCCCTTTAACATGGGCTCAGAATCCAACACCTTTTCCCTATCTGTACTACATCCCAGTTTGAGCCACTGTCATCCACTCCCTAATTTATTACAGAAAGCAGCCAAGCGACCCTTTAAAACTTTAGTCTTATAGGCCTTCCCCTCCTCCAATGACCGCTCACCCACCTAGTATAGCTAGTTTTATTGTGCTTATCATCTCTAACCTCATGTCCTACTAGTTTCCCCTTCTTCCGATGGCACCAGACCTAGTGCTTCATACCTAGTTGCTGGAATAATCTGAAAACATTTCTGCCTCATGGCCATTACACTTGTTATCTCCCTCGCTTGCCATATCGTTCCCGTAGAGATCAAAGGGCTTGCTTTTAAAATTGCCAGCTAGCCTTTGCTCAAATGTCACATTGTCAGTGAAACCTTTCCTTTAAACAAGGCCATCCCATTCAAAAGAGCAGCCCTCCGTATGCAGGTGGCAGCATCACGTACTTTCCTCTGTAAGATCGCCTCTTGCATCTCATATAACATTTAAGTACTGTATGTATCATTTCTCTATTTCTTTACTGTCAGTCTCCTTCCACATGGATGTGATGTCCATGAAAGCAAGGATTTGCTCTTTGTGTTTCGGTCTCGGCAGGTACTATACTGCCAGATACCAAGTGAAGATTTTGTTGAAAGAATGGCATGTGCAGGCCAGCATGCTGAACTGTAAGTACTACATATAGTCTACCTCTTCATTAGACTTACGGGATAGAGACAGAGTAGGGAGTGGAGGCCAGCTCAAGAATAAAGCATACTACTTTGTATATGGTTTAGGGCATCGCAGATCATGTTGGGACGGAGTTAAAATGGAGGCTGAGTGATTCGGCTGGTCTGGGCAGAGTAGGTCAGAGCCTCTGCATTTCTATCCAGCTCCGTCTGACTTCTGAGGCTCAGAGTACCCTTTGACCGTAAGAACTAGAGTTTGTAAACTGAAAGGGAGGACAAAGAAGTAGGGACATCATGTTAGAAGCTACAACAAGAGATGGAGCAGGGGTGATCTAATCTGAACTCAGAAAGTCTAGTATGGATGGATCAGAAAGAATCGGGAGGTGAAACTAGCAGGTTTTCATCACTGGCTAAATGGAAGCTGGGGCTTCGAAGCCTTTAGAGCCACTGATTAACTTTAGACCTCTAGCCTGCCTAATACACTAATTAGCCAATAGAATTGGAAACCTTGAAAAGGGTGAAGGTTTGAACATAAGAAAGAGAATGACAGGTTTAGCTCCTGACAACAAGGCCATCTTATTTATCTTCCGCGTCCTAAGAATGAGACAGCTCCATCCCTACTTTTGTAAGCCTTCCTCGTATTTGTGCATACATGGTGCTCCCTGCAAAGGTGTGGGTGGATCCAGTGTCATGATTGGATCCCGATGCTGTTATCCTAAATCTATGAATTAATCCATCAACAGATTCATGATCTAATGGACTTACTGCAGGAAAGTGGCTCCCCATAGGTATGGTCTTGAAAGGATCTATCTTTTCTCTGGCCCTTTTCTTTGGCTTTCTGCTTCCCACCATCACAAGATGAGCATTTCTGCTTTAGCACAGACAGCCCAATAAACAGCAGAGCTGACTGACAATGGATCGAAATCTCAAAAAAAAAAAAAAAAAAAGAAGAAGAAGAAAGAAAGAAAGAAAGAAAAAAACCGTAAGTCAAATCCATCTTCCCACTTCTGAAGGCGTTTCTTCCTCAGGTATCTGTCACATGATGACAACAACAAATAAAGCAAAAAAAAAACAAAAAAAAAAACAAAACAAAACAAAAACAAACAGGGAAAACTGGTCTAATGCTGTTTTAACTGGCCAGAAGCTATTTTCCTGTAGAACAACTGCAAAATGACTCTGGAGAGCTGAGTCAATATTCTTTGCCACTGAATACAGGCCCTTTCCTTTCAGATTTCCTTTCACCAAAGCCACTAGTGGGTCAAATGAGCCCTATATCCATAGATAAACTGATTTATTACAAAGGTGGGGCAAGAGTTGTACTCTGGGATATGCCATGGAGATGAATGTAGTCAACACCTACCCCAACAGGCTCACCCCGACATGGGCTAAGCTTTGCCTTCAGGGTGTACAGTGGTGGCCGGCCGATGTGCTGCTGAGCCTCTGACTGGGGCACCTTAAAAGCCCATCTTCATCTGAGTGACACAGGCAGCACTTAGGGGAGAGTTCAGAGCAGGTACAGAACCCAGGGGGTGCTGGACCTGACCTAGCGAGAGGTTCTAGAGTCTACAAGAGTGAACGCTCCATGTCTACTCTTTCCAAGTTGCAGGTCAAAACCTCTCAAAGCCTGAGGGAGCCATTCGCAGGAAACTTCTGGACCATGCCTAACCACCATCTTGCAGGAACTGAAAAGTTAACCGCACAGAGGCACTGAACCGAAGTGCTGCTTAAACATTACACACCACTATATGGCCCTGCTAGGCACTGAATCCCTGGTGAGTGAGCTGAGAGCAAGGGGAAGCCAACTCGTGGATCATTTGAGGCAAAGAGGCTTAACATTCATTCTTTATCAGCCATTCTGAGGGTTGAAGATTCAATCTTCCATGGCACAGGACTCCTTGGATGGCTGACTACAACACAGTTTTCCGAACGCCGGCCTACAGGTTTGGATTCAGTAGGTCTGAGGAGTGACCTCCAATCTGGAATCGGAAAACCTGCATTGTTATCAGGTTCCCTGGTTCAGGTGATGCTGCTGATGGCCATGCTACACTGTCCGGAAGAAGCTGTACAAAATGCAGGCAGGTTCTTAGGACCTGCTTCCTGGAACTCAAACTCTGGAGGTAGGGGTAGATCCCCCAATTCCTACTCTTGTAACAAGCACCTTAGGGTGATGTAAAACTTGGTGACAAGACAGGAGCTCCATTGATGTAGGGAGACCCCTGGAGCCTGAAGCTATACTGGGGAAAGTCACCAGTAAAGGGATAAATAATTTAGCCAGGTGGGAACCTAGAAGGTGATAAAATTATAGCAGAAAACCTGTGACTTAAGCTTTTGTTCCCACAAAATCCCAGTGGCATCCTCCTTAGCAGGGAAAACCCAGTGGCCTTCCGAGACTCTCCTACCTGCCCTACTGTGTAAGGCTCAGCCCGTGGCCACAATTTACCTTCCTCCACTTGACTCCCCACTCTAACTCACCCCCAACTCAGGAGCCTTTGGGTATTCTATGTATTCTCTAAGCCTTTCCTCTGGCCTTGTCCAACCAGAAAAACAGAGTCAAGAAGCATATGTGATAAGAACTTTCCCAGAACTTTAACCTTTGCCAGCCAGGATGGGTGCAATGGGCTCACCTGGGCAGAGAAGCAGGAGACCCAAGCTGGTCCCTGAGGTGAATGACCTTTGAGTCAATGTTAAAACAAACAAAGAGCTTTGGTTCTAGTGGGTCCTAGAAACCAACTAGCAGAGGGGCCATGCCTCAATTCTCATGTTGATAAAGAAGCTGAAAGCCAACTGGAGAAGTAGCTTTTCCAGATCACAGGATACCAGGGTTCTTAAACCCCAGTCTCCAGAAATGTATCCAAGGGCTGCTGAATTGTTAACACATGAAAACAACCACTTCTTCACGAAAGACCCTGTTTGCCAAGTCTGAAGCTAGAGCGCCCTCTCGTGTATACAAGAGGGATTTCGTGCAGCCTAGACACCGGGCAAAGAGGGGCCGGCAACCAGGAGGATGTTTAGAAAAGACACCTCTTGTTTTCTACATTTATGTTTGAAAACCATAAAATAAAGAGCGAAGAATTATAAGAGGCATCAAAGTTAAAAGAAATTATCAAAATATCTCTGTTGTTTTGTAACCCAGGTATGTTTCTTTATAAACACATGCTGTAAGATTTATCAGCAAATCTGACAAATCTTCCTCATTTCAAAGCACTGATGAGCACTGGCAGTACATGTTTTGATGTAACAGCAAGCAGACTGGGTTGGCCAGTGACAACCAAGTCACAGACACAGTTAACAGAGCAGACACCTAGCGCTTGGCTACTACATGCTCACTCTCCTTTCAAGATCCCACGCTTGCAGGTCACCAGTCACCACTGCTCTCCTCCGGGTCGCTATGAACCTCACCCTAGACAAGCAGCCCTCCTTTTCACACTGTCCTCTTTCCTAACAGCACTCAGGGGAATTTCAATATCCGCGACGGTGCCTCTCCTATGGCCCTCACTTTGTGGCATCCACAGGTCTGCTGGCCTTTGTTACTCACAGCCGGCCATCTGTCACCACACTTACGGGCTCCACCTCCGAGAGGATAAACCTGACCACAACTTCCAAAGAGTTCAGCTTTTATAGCCTCAGTTGTGCAGTGTATGGGCTCCTAGACCTCCTTATAAACTACCAATCCCATTGTTGTTCTCACTGCGTGTACACACACACACACACACACACACACACACACGCTCTTATGCATGCACATGCTCAATACCTACTTGTTCCTCTGCTCTCTCCTGATCTCCCTTCTTGTTCAGCCCAGCTTGGACCCTTCTGACCTTAGCCTCTGGCACCATCCCTTAAATTTGATCTGATGGGCAGAAGGAACGTTCCATCCCTCTCCTCACAGTAGGTAATTCTCAAGGCATCCGTGCTAAAGGGGGAATCTGAAGAAACCATGGCTACTCGACTCTACTGCGTTAGTAGGCAGGGTCTTTGTACACTGACAAGCAGAAGCCATCCCCATAATACTGAACAACTAAACCGCCACTGTGTATGCACCAGGCACTACTGAAAGCACTTTCCACAATGATGCCGAGTACTGCTCATGACAACCCTGGAACGGAACACCAGCAGTCTTCTTTTGCAGAGAAAGCGGAGTACAGAGAAGTTATGGAACTTGACTGCTCACCCAGTTGCCATGGAATGGAAACAAAACTTGAAAACAGGTGATCTAACTACCCCAGTGCACAGCATGCTCGTCTATCGGGCGCATGTCAGTATAGCCAGTCTATTGACAGACAGACCTGTATACCTTCTCTCTACTCAGTGCCTCTGACAGGACCTGCTATAGCTAGAACCACCTTCCATTCTCCGGCTGTTCTCCCAGGCGACCCAGGTTTCCAGCACTCAACAGCCTGTAATTCTAGTTCCAGAGGCTCCAAATGCCCTCTTCTGGACTCTACAGGCACTTGGCATGCAAAATACCTACATGCACAAAAATAATAAAGTAATAGCATGAATACAAAATCATAAAATAAAAATAATTTTCAAAAGGGTTCTGCAATAGCCCCGTTGGTAAGATGACTGCCGTACAAACCCATATATATATAAAATAAAAAAAAAATCAGGTGTTTATTGTTCTGCTAAAGGAATATAGCAATAAGATGATTCCTAATGACATTCTGCTATAGTCAGAGGTCAGTGCCTTGCTCAGCCATCATCAGAGACGCTTCCTCCTGCAGCAGATGGGAGCAAATACAGAGACCCACAGCTGGACAATGTGAGAAGAATGAGACCTTAGAACACTCAGTCCTAAATGAGATGTTTCCATCAAATCCCTCCTCTCCTTAAGGGGCTTAGGAACCCCACAGAAGAGGGACTCTTTCTCAAAAAACAAAGTGGATGGCACCTAAGGAACAACACTAGAGACTGACCCCTGGACTATACACACATCCATTGTATGTATGCACCTGCTCACATACATTCACCCATGTACACATGAACATAGACACAAAATGATACTATGGACGGTGCTCAAAAACCCTAGACTCCTCTTCCATTTCCTCACCGCCTAGTCCTCTTGTCATTGTCATTTCCAATGCATCATCTCAGCAAGTGTCATAACCTCCCTAATTCACCAACTCCTGCTTCTCTTTAATACCATCAAAGCTCTCTCAAAATCCTTGTCATGGGATTTGAACTGAGCAGGTCCTGGGGAGAGGAGATGATGGGAGGAGAACAGAAAATGGACAGGAAAATGGAAGTGCTGTGAAGGGAAACCTCTTCTATTGGTTTTTCGATGCTCACAGACCCTCACCCCACACTCTTCACATCCCATCTTCTCCAGAGACCTGATCTTGCAGCACTTCTCAGATCACATGTGGTTTGGTTACTGCCAGTCAAGTGAAATTTTGACTAATTTTGCTTTAGGACAACTCAGCTGTCCTGTTGTTCCAACCCTTCATACAATCTCCCGACAACATTTTTTTTCCTTTGGCCACCTTCTCAGGGTTGCTTTATCCCAAGGGGACCCCCTGTCTCCCCTGCACCCACCCCCAGCTACCTAGCGCCCCTGGACCACCTCATCCATTACAAAGCCTTCCCAGAATCCCCCAGTTCTAGAACTTTCTATCCTGCTGTCTCCTAGACAACTCACCTGGAATATGTTAGAAGGAAGCACTCAAGCTCAACCATGCCCTTTCTGCTACAGATTGAACATGTATCCCCTAAATTCATGTTGAAACTTCACAGCCAATGTGATGGTTCAAGGAGGTGGGACATTACAGGGAAGAGGCCTTATGTGATCAGCACCCTTATAAAATGGGTCAAAAAGGACCTGTTCATCTGTGGCGCATGTGTGGATGTGTGGATGTAGACAGTGAAGAAAAGGGTCCTCACCAGATTGCTAATACCTGGATCTTGGGCTTCTCTGCCTCCAAAATGGTATTTTTTGTTACAGCACTCAGAAAAAAGTCATTTCCTAAAAATATGCCTTCTCTGTTAGTGGTTCTGTCACCTAGGCCCAAATCCTAGAAGACTTGTGGACTTCACTGTCACCTTCACTCCCACAGCATTTCAAATATAAAAAATTATTAGCTTAATCAATGTTTATTATTCATTTCATGATTTTTTATTGTTTTTATTAGATGTTTTCTTTATTTACAATATCTCCTTTCCTAGGTTCTCCTCCAAAAAATAAAATAAAATAAAATAAAATAAAATAAAATAAAATAACAAAAACTAAAACAAACCCCTGTTCCCTCTCCCCTCTTCCTGCTCGCCACCCCACCCTCTCCTGCTTACTGGCCCTGGCCTTCCCCTACACTGGGGCATAGAAACTTCACGAGGCCAAGGGCCTCTCCTCCCATTGATGACTGACTTGGCCATCCTCTGCTATACATAAACTGCTGGAGCCATGAGTCCCACCATGTGTACTCTTTGGTTGGAGTTTTAGTCCCTGGGACCTCTGAGGGTACTAGTTAGTTCATATTGTTGTTAGTCCTAAGGGGCTGCAAACCCTTCAGCTCCTTGGGTCCTCGTGATTTAAAACAAATATGTATAGTAGAGGATTGCAAATTCGATCATCAACAGGAGGAAAGGACCTCGGCCTTGTGAAGGTTTTTGCCCCAGTGTAGGGGAATGCCAGGGCCAATAAGTGGGAGAGGGTGGGGTGGCAGACATGGAGAGGGGGGAGGCAAAAGGGGTTTGTTCTTGTTGTTTTTGTTTGTTTGTTTGTTTTTTGGAGGGGAACCTGGGAAAGGGAAAATTTACATGTAAATAAAGAAAATATCTAATTAAAAAAAATACCCAGCTCCTGAGATTAAAAATGTGTGACTGCTGCCACCTGGTGGTGAAACACAAGTAGACATCCCCCTCGCTGGGGCTATGGCTACTGTCAAAGCACATAGTAAAAGTACAAGGGAAAAGGCACTTAAAGGAAAGTGTGATTTCCAGTTGCCTCAGGGAGAGACATCTCCGGAACAAAAGGCAGTACCCTTAAGCTAAATTATAAAGGGG
>JADRCD010105547.1:3693-16154 GCA_019843815.1 Montemys delectorum | reverse complement strand
GACACCGTGAGGGTTCGGCACTACCTTTGGCTTCAGATATCCATCAGGGCGGGGAGGGGTTCTTGAATTGTATTGTCTGTGTTAATGGGGATGAGGCCACTGCTGGTCACAGTTTAGCCAACACACCTCAGATGTCAATGCTTTACCATTCTGCCTGCATGATCCCAGGTATTTGGGGCAGAAAAGCTACAAGAAATGTGTTTCAATATTTAGCTTTCAGGAAGGCACACATTCTGCTTCACTGTCAGAGGGAGCCTGAGACCCTGTGTGGAGCAGTTTAATTCCGGATCCTGGGCACTTTAAGATCCTCTCCACACTGTCAGTGACTGCCATCTGGTGAGGCGTGGCAGCTACCCACCAGGTCTGCCTGTGTAGTAGCTCCCGAGCTTGTCCCCAGAGGCTCAGAGGGGAAATGAAGTGACCTGCTCAGGCCACACGGTCAGCCAACTGCAAAGTTCTGCACATTTAGACTGTTGAAGCACGTACGGACAGTCTCCAGCACTGACTGTAGTGTGGTGCAGAGGTTGTGGGGAGCCGTCAGCAGTGTGCCCTGGAGCTGAGGTCACCTGAACTGCCTTGCTCTGACTTCTCCAAGGCTCATGCAGCCGCCCCTTCATCTCCTGTGTGCCTTGTGACATCGGTGCTGAGCAGTGCTCTATTATCCATCTCTTTTCTTGTCAGCTGGCCAGGAATTGAGGGAGGCTAGGGGAAGGGTATGCGGTGACTCCTGGGTGCCTGGTGGGTAGTACTGTGTGGACTATCCCTGTAGCGAGAACATCAGGGACTGGGTTCCATTCTGCTCTTTTCCTTGTTTTATCTGGCATGTGAACACCCTTTGTTTCAAAGGCCATGATTGTTACAGCAGTGTTTAGAATAGCCAGGCAAAGTGCTTAGCTCACTCTGAAGTCCCAGCAGTTTGAGGGAGGCCCCAAGCCTGGGTCTGACTCTCTATTGATGACAGGCTATTTGTTGGCCATATACCAAGGGGTTTGAGGGATGGCTTGCTGTGACTGGGGTTGGTGTATTTTTGTAAATGTTAGGTAAGATGTTTGCTCCCCTGGGCAGGGTCTAGGTTGGCTCTAGTTGATGTTCTGATCAAGTGTGACTATGCTGTGTGGGGCTCTCTTCCCTCCCCCTCGAGCCCCAGGGAAACATTGGATTGGTTATAATGAACACAACAGCAAAAATTCACTCCAAAAGGCAAGACTGGAGGATGCTGGTGTCAGAAAAAAGGATGAGACAGATGGACAGATGGATGTCCTGGACAGATGGATGTCCTGGCATGTCTGTGTGAGTCAGCCAAGGCTTGAAAAGTTAGAGCTGTGTTTCTAGTATGAAACCGACCTAGAAGGAAATCAATATAAAAGAGAGTTCTTTAGGGACAGGAATGTCCTTAGTCCCTGGCCACTCCCAGTCTATAGCTGCCGCGGGAACTTCTTGAAACATACAGGAAGACCTGAAACACACAGAGAGGCCAATTCTAAACTCCATAATCACGAGAGCATGTCCCACACTGCACATGTGGATAGAAACTCTGAGCTAAAAACCTAAAAAAATGTTGGTTCTGAGCAAGTGGAACCCTGAAGGGTTTGTAAGCTACAGGGCCCCTCTGGGGCTGATATGCTGCTTTAGGACATGTTAGAGAGTCTTATGAGGAGATGCAGGAAGACTCTCAGGGTAGCCAGGATGTAAGACAATAATGATCAAGGCAGCCAGAAAATCTACCACAAGAGATGAGAGACAAATTCTGCTAGAAAAGAATCTGTGTCTCAGAAAATAGAGATGACGGAGTCGCCCGGGGATGACGGAGTCGCCCGGGGATGATCGTATGTTAGTAACTCTGCTATGATACATAGCCTGACAAAGACAACACGGGGAAGGAAAGGCTCATTTTATCTCACTTTAACCCAGAGGAGACAGCCATTGCGTGGGGAAGGCATTGCAGCTGGAGCATGAGGCTGACCTGGCAGTTGAGAAGCACAGAGATCATGTTTCATTCACACACAGGATGTAAAGAGAACACAACAGGGAGTAAAGGGAACAGAGCCAGAAGTGAGGCCTTGCTACAAACTTTCAAAGCCCACCTTCCATGGTGCATTTCCTCCAAAGCCAACCTCCTAAAAGTTCTTTAACCTCCCCAAAAAGTGCCACCTATGAACAACCAAGTATTCAAATACCTGAGCCTGTGAGGACATTTCTCATTCAGACTACCACAGGTAGTATACCAAGTATGAAGAAGTGAAATAAATAAAATATATAAGAATTGAGTAAGAGCTGGTGGGAAGAAGTTGACATTTTAAAGAACTGGCCAACTCTTTTAGAAATAACAACAACGACAACAACAACAGCACTATTTAGGGCCAGGTATGGAGGCGCAGAGGCAGGTGGATCTCTGTGAATTCAAGGCCAGCCTGGCCTACATAGAGTTCTAGGCCAGCTAGGGCAATGTGGTGAAACCCTGTCTCAAAACAAAACAAAACAACAACAAGAACCATTATTTTAAATGAAAACCAGACCTCCTGAACCCCCTAACTGAAAAGATAAACAAAAGGATGTTCATTTTGCTAAAGAAAGAGCCAGTCAGGTAGCAGACCGATGGACATCATCCACATCAACCTGGGTAAAGGTGGAGAGCAGAGACATGGTGGCCCAACACACATCCTGCAGAGTCCCTGAAAGAGAGGAGAGAGAAGAGGGCTCAGGCTTGAATAGGCTGAAGACAGGACCAAAGCAGAGGTGAGGAGTCAGGCATGAGCGCTGCTCAGCGTAATAGTGAAAAGAAGAGGTAAGGAGGTTTGTGAAAATCATCGGGATGGGGTGGGGAAACAAACAAACAAACAAACCCAAAGCACTGCCAGACCCCATCCACTGGGAAAAAAAATGGAGAAAATACAAGCCCAAGGCTGCTCTCTGCTCCGGAGGAACGAAAGGACAGACAAGCAATGTGCCGGGGATTTCTGGCAGTCTGTACTAGCCTACCATGTCGGCCTTTAAGAACCAAAGTGCCTGCCATCCCACAGTTTTGAAGCATGCGGTGAGAGCTGTGTTTGTTCCATGAAAACCATTCTGGGATAAACCTTCAAACGCCGGGCTGTGAGCCTGGGATCCCCTGACAGGTGCAGTGGAGAACAAAAATGTGATCTTTCCGGGGTGCTAACCTCCTATTAATAAAAGAAAAAAAAAAAAAAAAGCAAACCAAATTAGTCCTGGGAAGCAGAGAACCCTATGAATCAGCCTTCCTCTCTCCGAAAATAACTTGCTTGGAATTTATAGTACCCCAAGTTCCGCTGCTTTTTATATTGTTTACTTTCCTTGCCAAAATATCAAATAACTCACCGGTGGTCGGTACGGGAACTGTATGGATAATTTGAAATGAGGAATGGACAGCTGGAGAGATTTCCTTCCAGGGGGTCAGTGCTGGGTGACTCCCTAAGACTAATGGTGCTGGATTAATAACCCGGGGCTGCTTCTGTATTCATAGCCTGCTCCCTCGGAAGGCTGGGGTACTTCCCACTTTTATGTCCTGCACAGAACTGTAAAGCAAAGATGGTTTCATTGCGGCCGTGTGCGCAATGAGATGCGCAGGGGCTGCTCCTGCCCATTAATCAGCGTTTGGGGGAGGCTTCTGGAAGCCTGACCTATTGCTGTGGTGGCTGATCGGAATGTAATGATCTCTCCCCTGTGGTAGCTTGCGCAGCAGGGCTGGAGACTCCAGCAAACAGTCAGGTGGGGGTAGGGCAGTGGCCGTGAAGTTGTACCCCAGGGAGGAGGGACGGTCCAACCTTCAGGGTGCACAGGTGAATAACCAGGGGCTTTGCAGCTCAAAGGCACCTTTGCAGGGCCTTGGAAGGATTGCAAGGAGCCCATGTTGTCAGCATGCTGGGCTTTACTGGGTAGTGCTCCAGGAGGGTGCAAACGTACCTGGGCCTGGGCCTGAGCAGGTACTGGGGAGACTAGAAAATAACAGAGAGGTTGCCTTTGGCTCTGTGGTTCTTCTTGAGGGCTGGGGGTGGCTGCAACGGATCTCTCTCAGTGACCTGGGCTAAAGACTGCAAAGTGGAAAAAGAGGGGATGGCCTGGGAAAGGCTGAGCTACCTTAAGCAGGATTAGGTCTTCCCCAAGGGTCAGGGAGGACCAAGTGCCTGCCAGCCGAATGTGGCTCTTGACAGGGAGGTCCTTTAAGGGATATCCTTTGCATAGACAGGACAGGAGCTATTCCTGGCAGGGACAGGGTAGCATTGCCTCCCAGACAGGTCACACTGTTGAGCAGTCATGCCTGGAGATGGATGAGGGTGGGAGGAGGCTCTAGGGGCCACTCTGGTCACCCATCTGTGTTCTCGCCTAGAATAAGTAAAAACCATGCTGTCAGTCAGTCTGTGAAGAGAACTCTCTGGGTGGGAAAGGGAAAGTGGGGGCTGCTTCTGACTCTTCCCCCAGGATCCACACTCACTATCTTTTCTGGCACAGACTCCCCTTGCCCACTCCTATTTATGTTCTCCCTGAAGGGTCTCATCCCACTGGCTTCTCCTGAGAGGAGCAGTGTTGGGGTTCCTGGCCCCAGAATCCATTGGATCCCTGGTTAAGGAATTAGAGACCTGGAAAAGAAGTAGTCAAGCTAAGCTCTGCTGTTTTATCTGTCATGAGGGACAACATGGAGAAGAGATGGCTCCCTTTGTAGAACACACACACACACACACACACACACACACACATACACACATACACACATACACACACACATACACACACACACACACACACATACACACACACACACATACACACACACACACACACACACACACACACACACACACACACACACACACACACACACACACACACACACACACACACACACATACACACACACACACACACACACACACACCGCTTGCTGGGTGCCACAGTTCCTGAGAGGACGAACATCTACATTAAAGTGTTGCTCTGAGGATCGATAGTGACACCCACGCTGCATTTAAATATCTGCAATTAAGCCAAAGGCCAAAAGCACAACCCGGAGGGAGGTCCACTGGGCCTGGGGGAAGGGACAAAGGAACCTGAGTTATATATTTCCTTGACCCTGGGATCGATACCCGCCAGCCTGCATTTTCCTGCCACTGCTGCTGTTTAATCTCAATCCGAGCTCGGTCTGTGCTCTGGTGCTCACCTTCCGCTTGCTGGTTTGGGTGGCGGTGTGACCACTCCCTGGCTGGCGGCACTGGTGCCTCCTCTACGTGTCCACTGAGCCAGCTTTGGACAATGGAGATGTGTCCATGGTCTCTGTGCTGGTGGGCAGAAGGGGAACCTGGCAAGCCCCCTGAGGCAACTCTGGAAGGGTGTGGGGCAGATTTTATCTGATGGTGGGCACGCCTTCACTGTGGGGTGCAGTGATCTGTCTGAGGGTTGAGGCGGCTGGGCACAGGCTCAGACTCTGCTCGCTTTGGTAGTAATGCCTGCATATGTACCCCTGCCAGCCATAGAGACTCTTAAAAGTATTTCTTCCTGGCAGTTTTCTGGGTCCAAGTGTATGGCAGATACTCAGCCCAGGAGGGAAAAAAATGTAGATTGTGGACCAGCAGGCCACACCACAGCCACAGCCAGGGCTTATTAGCTTACTTGTGGGGCTTATATTAATGCCAGCCAGGCTCTGGGTGGTGAAGTGGTGGTCAGAGTGGACCCAAAGCCAGAAGTCACAGGGAGAGCAGCCAAAGCTTACTTGGTCTCTTCTTTCCTTAAACTTAGTGGGCCTGTCCAGGGCAGAGGTCAATGCAGTTTAGAGTCTTGCACCCCACCTCCTAGCCTCAGGCTTCCTCCAAAGTCCTCTCCTCCCTGTCTGGATATTTCTCTGACCACTATACCTCTCAGTCCCCCACGTGGCCTAGGCATCTTGGAGCACTTGTCTGCGTGGGCCCAGAGGCTCAGGAGGTGCTCTGTTGTTCAGAGTCCTGCTCTGTCCCACTCTCTTGACTTTGTGCCTCCCAGGGACTACACACACATACAATCAGATACACACACAACCATATATAATCATATACACACATCACACTCACATTCATACACCACACATACACATACCCACACATCACACTCACACACATACGTCACACATACACATGCACACTCACACATACACACTCACACATACACACTCACACATGTACACACACACATACACACAATCCCCTCTCACAGAGCCTCTTCAGGGCTCCCAGGATTATCTGCTTATGACTTATAGCTGTAATATGTACAGTATAGACATTAAAACTGAGTGATTACTAAAATATGTATTAACTCATTAAAACAACAGTAATAAAACCATTTTGTGTTGACCAAAATGGCTTACTGTATAATAAAAATAACAATATATTTGGAAATAAAATGAGATCTCATGCAGAATGACATGGTTTTGTATCTTTGCACATTTCTCTCATGTTTGGCTTTGTGAAAGACAGACTGGGGTCTCGAATGTGTACCTGCTGTCAACATTGGGTGAGAAAAAAATTGACTTTGTACAGGTGTGCAAATAGAATATAAGGTGTTATTTTAATGGCTGTTTTAGAGATTATTTTGGATATTCCTTTGAATACGATACTGAAATCTCAAGTTGTACTGTGTCAGTCTGCTCTCTGTTGCTGTGACACAACACCAGACACGACAGTCAGGGGAAGGTTTACACTGCTCCTGGTTTCAGAGATCTTAGGGTTATTGGGCTTTTGCCTTTGGATCTGAGGTGAGGGACCCTCATGGTGGGAAGGGAATGGCAGAGGCTTGTTCACCACTGGGGAGCAAATAGAGACAGTGGAAGGGATGGCCAGAACCCCCCTATGACCTTCAAGGATATGGACCCCGATAATCTAACTTCCTTACACTAGGCCCCACCTACCCCGATAATCTAACATTAGGCCCCACCTTATAGACCTGAAGTACCTGCTGAGAGCTGGACAGGCTGGGGGCTTAAGCCTTCAGCCCACAGCCTTTAGGGAACATCTAAGATCTGAACTAAAGTCGCTCAGCACATAGAAGAACTGGAGTTCAGACCCCGGCACCCACATAAATGTTGGCTGGTTATGGTGGCCTGCCTGCAATTCCAGTGCTCAGAAGGTAGAGATGGGAACCTGAGAATGAGGTGGCTAGCTCCACCAGCTGTATAGGCAAGGTCTGGATTCCGTAGAGAGATCCTGCCTCGAGGAATAAGGTGGAGAATGAGTAAGACTTCTAATGTTAGTCTTGGGCTTCCACATGTATGTACAGATGTGTGCCTGCACACATGTGATCATGTATCCACACATGCATACCACAAACACATGAAAGTTAAAAAGACCCAGGCTATGACAGATACATTCTTAGAGGTTAATTGCAATATGGGATCGGGAACTACCATCATCCATATAGGGCAGCACAGGCTATGTGTGTTCTGGCCCTTCTTTAAGATGCTGTGGCCATCCGTTTGGGGAAGCATATCTACTCTGTCTGCAGGAAAGGAAAACTGCCCAGACACATCCCCACAGTCAGATAATCTATGATTGGATAGCAATTTGTATCCTGTTCTAGTAATAGCCCTGTTGGAATCTTTTACTTTAATCACTATTTGTGTGTGTGCGCACACACGTGTGTGTAAGTATGTGTACACCATGGTGCACTTGTGGAGGTCAGAGGACAAGTTTGTAGGAGTTGATTCTCCCTCTTTTAGGTGGGCTTTGGGATCAGCCTCAGACCATCGGACATAGTCAGGTTAAAAGTGCCTTTTCGCATTGAGCCATTTCGCTGTCCTGGAGGAAAGTCTGGCATGCAGGTCTCTGGAGAGATTCTTTAACTAGCTTCGGTCTGATTGTAAGATGACACTGCCCGTTTTGAAAATACTGGTTCACTGAGTGATACAAGATCTTAAGAGCCAGCATGCCTTGTTACGTGACACCCTACCCCCCTCCATTACCTTTGGGTGTCACTACTTACAGCTCCAGAAAGTCATTAATTTTCGTAAGCAGTTGAGTGAGTTTGCAGTGGAAGATACAAGTTTTCTCAAATTCTGATTTCTGCCTAACAGTTGAGAATTTTCATAGGCAACAATGACAGCCTCATATTCATAGCTAAAACCATCTGACAAAAACTTGCTGACCTATTCCTAACCTAGTTGTACTGTGGAGAGAGAACAGCACTGTGGAGAGAGAGAGTGTCAGATCGACCAGGAAGTCCTATGGCTGCGTCGATGCACCTCTAGACTCAAGGCTGCAGACTTACTTAGGCATTTCCGGTTGGAATGTTCCAGAGACCTTCTGCGTGCAGCTATGAGTTAGGTCGTTCTGGAAGCATTTCAGATCTGTGCCCACTTGTTCATTTTACTCAGTTACTGATCATTCCCCACTGTAGTCGTTGGTTTGCCCATTTCTCCTTACAATTCTCCCAGTGTTGGTTTGTGTGTGTTGACGTTTTCTTGTTTGCTTCTTGTGTTCTCTCCAATCAGTTGCCTCCTTTGTAATTATAAAATGATCTTTGGTAGTGTTTCTGCTCTGAAATTTACTGTATGTAGAATTCATAGAGCTGCTCCCGATTCTCTCCCCTCCCCTTTTCCTCTTCTCTTCTTTCTCTTTCCTCCCCTACTTCTCTTCCACTCTCTCCTTTCCTTCCCTCCCACTCTTTTCTTCTCTTTTCTTTCTTCTCCCCTTTTCCTCCTCCTCTACCCTTCCTCCTTCCTCCCCTCATTTTCTTCCCACAGGGTCTTCCTTCATAGCCTAGGCTGGCCTTGAACTCACAACCCTCCTTACCTGAACCTCCTCGACACTGCATGATACCCTTTTGCCACCATGCACAGCTCTACCCTCTTTGTATTAGTGTTTCAGGGGGGATATTTGCTTTTCTCCTTTTAGTTTTAAACAAGTTTTGTCTTTGTATTTAAGGTCTATGCTCTTATGACAACATATAATTAGGTCTTACAAGCTAAGAATCTCTGTCCTTTATTTGAAGTATTTAGACCATTCGCTTTTAATGTGGTTAACAAATATAATTAGGTTTCTATTATTTTTCTGCTTTTAACATCTGTTGTTTGTTCTCCTTTTCCCCTTTCCCACCTTCTTCTGGGTTAAAAGAATTCTTATGTTTCTGTGCTGTGTACTTGGTTGGCTTATCAGTGTTACCTCCTTGTTGTAATAGTTATCTCAGAGTTGTCATAGACAGCATAACATCACAATTCACGGTCAGGTGATACAGCCCCAAACACAGCACGGCAGCCTTGTGTTTCTGTGCCTTACCCTCACCCCTTTATGAATCTCATATATTTAAATTCATGCAATGTGATCAACCTTAGACTCTATCATTATTCATTTTGCTTTAGACAGCTGCGTTTCAGAGACACTTAAATGATAAAAGTCTCTCTCTGGACCATGGCGTAACCATTCCCCAGGATACCATTTCAGTTATCACTTTTTAAAAATCCCATTTGCTAGGTTTTTCCTTCAGAACTTTCAAGAAGTGTCTGTATGAGTTTTGACTTTTTCCATATCATTTCTTGTGAAAAAACCCAAAGCTATCCACATCTTTGTTTCTCGTGCACAATGCGTCTTTTTAACTTCTTTGTAAAGATTTATCTTCATTGCTAGATATGAGCACAGTGGTCTTGTAGAGTTGACAGCATTTGTCTATGTGTCTTGTACTTGGGGCTCACTAAGTTTCTTGGACATACACATTAATAGTTTTGTTTTTGTTGTTGTTTAAAACCTTTTCCTGTCCCTTCTCCTCCACTGGGAACTTTATCCACAGAAAAGCTTTCTTGACATTCTCATGGATACTTGTTTCATTCCTCTCTCTCTCTCTCTCTCTCTCTCTCTCTCTCTCTCTCTCTCTCTCTCTCTCTTTCTCTGTTTGTAGTTCTTGTTTGGATTTGGGGTTTCATGTAGGACAGGCTGACTTTGGAATTACCAAGTAGCCAAGGGTGGGCGTGAACTCTTATCGCCCCACCTTTACAGCCTTCCTTTTTATCTCTCCTCTTAGTCTGGGTCATTTCCGTTGAGTGTATGCCAGGCCATCTAATTTTCTGTCCTTCTCACCCACCATGTTCTCACTACAGTTGTGCCTTCGATTTTGCTTGCAGTTTCCATCTCTAGAAACTTTGTGTGGACCTGTTTCCAGTCCCCACACCTTCCCTGCTTGCCTTCGATCTTCTTATCCACTAAGTCCATCATTGTATAATTTCTGATTTGCTTGTGATCGATTTTCCTCATTAGAAGTCACATTCCCTGCTCCTTTGCATACCTGGGAATTTTCCGTTTCATCTCACACATTACAAGTTCACCATGTTTGGGAGGCTTGCTGCATTCCGACTCCTATAAATATTCATGAACTTTGTTCTGGAGCATGCTTACATCACTTGGAATCAGATGAAACATTTCAGGTCTTGTTTTTTATGCTTTGTTACTTGGGCTCTCAGCAGCTTGAGTCTGGAGTTAATTTTTCTCCTCCTGGGAGATCTATGCCTCATGTATAGTGAACATTTCCATGCTTGGTGTCATTCTATTTCTGGGTTCGAGTAGCGGATGGCCGTCTATAACCCTGTGGGTTGGTTTGCTGTGTGGCCTCGGATGGTTTTCTCAGATACCTGTGTGAATCTGTATTTACATGACTACTTGGAGGTGCCCTGTGCATGGCTCCCAAATCCTCTGAGCATCCTTTCCAGTGCTCTGTCTTGTGACCTCCAATGACCTTGACCCACCTCCATTTCTACTTACTTCTCCTCAATTCAAGGAGACTCCTAGACCTGGGTTCCCTTTCTGTGCCACAGCCTGGAAACTCCACAGTAAGTCACCCAAAAAAGCTACAGAGATCACCCTGCACGCCTCCCATGTCTAGAGAAGCAAGGGTCTGCACTCATCTAGCTTCTTGGTTCCTCTCTTGACCAGAAACAGAAGTCCTGACAGATACTTGAGTCTAAAGAACGTTCGTTGGTTTGTAAGTTGACAGCCAGTGAGAAACGGAGAGTTTATTCTGCAATCCTAATGCTCATGGAATTCTTTCCATCAAGATAATCCTCCTCCTCCAGCCTATGGGGGAGATCCTCGGTGCGCACTTCCTTTTTGTAACACACGATCAGGAGTTGAGAACATTAAGCTCATTTGTTTTTATCATTCCAGAAGGAGTACCTGTGTGTGTGAGTGCATGTGCATATGTGTGTGCCTGCATGTGCATGGGGGGTGTATGTGTGTGTATGTGTGTTGTATGAATGTTCATGTGTGTGCATGTATATTGTATGTGGTGTGTGTGCACATATGCATCTGTGTGCCTGTGTGTGTGCATGTGTGTGCATGTGTGTGTGGTTGTGTATAGCTGTGTGTATATGTGCATGTGTGTGTATGTATGTGTATACGTGTGTGTGTGGTTGTGTGTGTATGTGTGTGTGCATGTGCATGTGCATGTATGTGTGTGTGTGTGTGTGTGGTATGGGTGCATGTATGTGTGTCTCTCTCTGTGTATGTGTGCACATGTATGTGCATGTGTGTGTTTTTATGTGGCATATACATGTATGTGCACATGCTTGTGGGTGTGCTTGCCCATGTATGTGCATGTATGTAGAACTCAGAGGTTGCCCAGTGCTTTCTACCTTATTTTCTGAGGCAGTGTGTAATTGTGCCCAGAGCGTCCTGGTTTGGATAGACTGACAAGCTAATAGCCTCCTAGGATTCATTTTAGAGCTTGGGTTCCAGGTGTGTATGATCACACATGACTTGTGGCTGAGCCCTCTTTCCCTCCCTCTCTGTATGTTGATCAGCTGTGAGCTTCTAGAACTTCTCTTATGAGACTGGAGACAGCACTACTATAGGAGTAAGCAACGAGAACATGGAGAGGGCGGCTTCACACCCTTTAGCAGGAGGCTCATCCCCAGGCATGGTATGGCTTCCCATGCATATTTACAGTGCTGGGTATGTGTTTCTTCCCATGGAATAGGCACCAAGTTCAGCCTGAAGGGGGTCGTTCACCCCCACAACATGTGTGACACTGTTACACCTTGACGTCATTACTGCAGCTTTTAGGACTCAAAGCTGAGTGAGATTGCCAACAGTCTTTCCCCTCTAGCAGCCACAGAACGCCCTCCAGCTCTATGAAAGCTGGTCCCCATGGAGGGAGCCCCTGGCCATCTAGTTTGATATCTTCATGTCCTGTGACCAAAGCCTGTGGCGTCTTCAGCAATTAGAGGCTCACCACCAAGTGCTGGTGGACAGTCGAGGGCAATGCATATCGCGTGTGTTATTTGGGGGAAATCTCTGGGGTCACTCCTGACCAACAACTTGGGGGGAGGTATCCCATACCTGGTACCAGGATTTTTATTGGGCCACCTGTATCTTCTGGGGTAGTGTAACTCAACGAAACTCTTTTGTATGAGTCTCCACGTCTACCTGCCTGCCTGCCTGCCTGCCTGCCTGCCTGTCTGTCTGTCTGTCTGTCTGTCTGTCTGTCTGTCTGTCTGTCTGTCT
>JADRCD010105540.1:0-12695 GCA_019843815.1 Montemys delectorum | reverse complement strand
ACACATTTAGGTCTTTCCAAAGATAACATTCTAATGTAGAAGCAGTTTCGTGGGGTTATGTAGTAACAGAACAAAGAAAGTCATAGATCAAGGCAACTTAAAAACTCGTGGGTGGGTGCGCCAGAGAAACAATCACACAAGATGGGGGACTTTCCCTTACAGGTCTCAGATGCTGTCTGATGACATTCCAACTTTTAGGTTGGTGGAGGCCGGTGGGTCTGCTAAGTTAATAGATTGTAAAATATCTAATATCAGGATGTTCATACTGACACAGAGGTAGACGTTTTGGGGTACCAAAACCAGCCCAGGCTAAGGTGGCTGTCTCTAGCCTCTGGGTCTGCTCCATTCCAACCTCTGCACAGCACTTCAGCTGTGATCAGCCCCTCACTGCAGGCACAGCTTCCTTTCAGGCATTCTCAACCATGGTCAGAAGCACAGATAGAATGATGGCCTGTGTGGGGTGAGCAGATATGAAAAGGGGCATCTTGAACTGAGTGTTCCCCCTGTGGGATCTGATATTAACCCCAAGGGACACCTGAGACCTGGCCTGAGGCCTGAAGGCCAGCTGTTGCCGAGTTCATGTTTTTCCTCGAGTGGCGTTGAGTCATAGTAGACAATGGTGACAATTAGCTGTCTGAGGGTCCTTTCCTCTTTTTATCTCCTTGTGTTGATCTCCTCTGCTCTACTCTCTACTTCACTGAGTTCTCATTCAGCCTGAGCAAGCTTGCCGCTGCTTACCTGTGGAGAACCTGTATGTGGATGTGTGCATGCCTGCATTCAGTGACTCTACTTTTCTGAGTTGTTTTTCCTATAGCTCAATTTGGTCTCAAGAACTCTCATTATTCTTTTAGAAATAAAATCTCATCCAATTATGGGCACCTTCTCTCTTTAAATGCTGGAGTGTAAAAAAGAATTGAGACGTTTTGGAGCTGGGTGTTTGGGTACACATTTTTAATCTCACCAGGAAGCAGAGTCAGGCAGATTTCTGTGAGTTTCAGGCCAGCCATGGGCACATAATGAGCCCCTGTCTAAAACAAAGGAAGATAAGGAACAAAGACACATATTGTTTTGGATGTGGTCCTGAGCCTCCTGGCTGAGGCTGGCAGAAGGCAAGATGCTGTAGTTGAAGCCCTGGAAACTTATCTTAAAGTCCTTTGATTAAATCACATTTTGTAGATGATGTCTTACACCCGTGTGATCAGTAAAGCATCTCATGGAAAGATGTGTGGACTTCGTGCGGGGCAGCAGCAGCACATGTGGCTCCATGCACACAAGGCAGAACATCAGGGTGGAAAAGCTCATCTGGTTCTGTCTGTGGCCACCAGTGTGAAAGAGGAGGCACCACAGGAGCTGACTCTGACCAGTGGGCTGGAATTTTGGTGGGGTGGGAGGGCACAGACAGACGTGAAAGAACAAGAAGGGCAAGGAGTTCAGGAAGGGTTCCTCTGCCCTGGGTGCAGGCAGAGCGTCTGGCTCCCCTCCCTGCTCTTTGCTGTTTACATGGGAAGTTCATTTGGCAGGACTCGGCCTCCTGCAGATAATTACTGACTGAGTCTAGAAGAAAAGAAACAGCCCAGGTACCAATACGGCAGGTGAAACCAGACAGGATAGTAGATCGAGGAGATACAGGGAAAACACTGGAAATTGCCTTCAGGGAGTCAGAGACTAAAGTGGGAAAAGCTATAGGGTTTGGTTTGGAAAAACACAGTAGATTCCACATAGGAAAAGTAATTCAAGCCTCCTGCTTGATGAGGCAGTGGGGCCATGGGTGCTTGAGTGTTGATAACCTTAGGGACCTGTGAAAGCAAGTGTCTGCTGTTCTCTGGGACAGATACCCTTAGAGGATGATTTTCCTCCCCAGTGACTGGAAAAGGGCAGGTGGCAAAGGGACCAGAGAGTCTCAGGGGGAATCAGGCTGCACCAGAAAGCAGGCTACGTTACACCAGGTCTTTCTGCATCCTGAAGGTAGAAAGGAAGCAACGGGGTCTGCCTGGAATTCTGAGCTCATGCTCGCAGGAAGTTGTGCTTAGCCAGCTTGTCGGTAAGAGACACCTTATCCTGCAGATCACCTCTTTGAAAGAGATGTTTTCCTATCATATCAGTTATGTCCCTAAATCCTCAGCCTTTGTGCCAGCTGTTGTGACAGAGGGAATTGTCATGAGTGTGGGTTAGAGAGTCCATGGAAGACAAGAAAGATCAGAATCAAGCTTCAGCTTCTATATGTGAAAATATCATATTCCCACTCAGAGGCATTTCAAAGTGCATCTCATGAGGGAAACTACAAGCTGTCATTTACTTACCACTGTTTCTTTAAACCTATCCACAATAAGCTGGGAACCCCCAAAGCTCTACCTTAAGCTAGACTCCTACTGGCCAAGTTCAAAATAACACAGACGCAGAGCACTCAGTGTTGCACTAGTAGCTGGAGTTAAAGCTTTCCAATTAGCCAAAGACCTTTGTTCCCATGGTGCATGGATACAATGGACAACTACACAGCTATTAAGAAGATGAGGGCCCTCTGTGTGTATTAGGGAGCTGACCCTGGGTGTGTATCACATATGACTCACTGTGCATGAATGGAGTTGTGCATATGTGATGACCGGAGGGTAACCTTAGGTATCAGTGCTTGACTTCACTGTATTTGAGACAGGGTCTCCTGTTCACTGCTGTGTACACCAGGCTAGCCATCATAAGAGATTCTCCATCTAGATCACCACAGAAGAGCTTGTATTACAGATGTGTCACCTTGTCTAGCTTCATGTGGCTTCTGGGGATCCAAACTCAGGGCTCCATGCCTCAGACCCCAGAGAGGTTAAGAGCCCTGGCTGCTCAGGTTGGATTCATGAAGTAGCTCACGGCCATCCCATACCAGGGATCCAATGCTTTCTTCTGTCCTCTAAAGACACCACACACAGATGGTGCACAGATGAATATACACAGACGAAACACTCACAAAATAAAGAGAAAAATAAAAGGTACTTATTATTATTATTATCATCATCATCATTATTATTGTATGTGAGCCTGATGTGTGTGTGGGCTGCGTCATGGCATTTGTCTGGAGGTCAGGAGTTCTCTCTTACTGTGTTTGTGTGTTCTTCAGAGATCAAATTCAGGGTTCTTAGGCTTTTGCAGCAAGTGTCTTTACCTGCTGAGTCTTCTTGCTGGATGCTCAGACTTTTTTTTTTTTTCTTAATAAAACACAGTTCACTACATAGCCCGAGCTAGCCTTTAACTCACCAACCTCCTGCTGGTTCAGCCTCCTGGATGTCAGAATCATAAGCTTACACCACCGTGTGGGGTCTACATGTTTGCTCATGTTTCCAGAAAGAAATGATGGGGAGACAAAGACTAAGAAGAGATATGGTACACAAGAAGAGGTTGTCATGGAGACAGTCTCTCTCTTAAGCAACGGTTCCAATTTGGTGGAACTGTGAATGCTGTTGTGGTTTTCCAAACACTAAACAGAAGTGAAAAAAAAAAAAAAAAGAGCAACCCTTAAAACTTGAAAACTAACTGTAGCATATGAACGTGAACGTGGCTGATCGCCAAGTAACAGCATAGTCACAGGGAAAGAGTTACTGCAGAAGGCCTCAGGCAGGGCAGGGCTCAGGACACAGGAGCCTCAATCACATTCAAGGTTAATGGCTGGGAATGCTTTGAAATGATCATGCACAATAAGATACAATAAGCAAGTTATTTTGCTAATGTCATATGGAACCCGATGTCCAGGGTAGAAGAGATACAATGAAAATAAAAATGAGAAAAATATAACATTAATTTGAGAAATGTTCAGGATATAGAAACCTAGAAAGAATAACATTTGCATTTTAGTTAATTGAATTAATCAACTAGTTGATTAGCTTATGTTTTGATGATACTGGAAACTAAACCCTGGGCTTCATTTGCTCTAGGCAAATACTCAACCAGTGAGCTATGTCCCCACTCCACATTTTTAATATTTTATTTTATATTTTTAAGTAGGGTGCCATAATCTCCTATCCCTCTGCCTCTCCTTCCCAGGTGCTGAGATGTGAAGCAGGAGCTGCCGCTCCTTGCCCATACCCATTTCTACAACAACAATCGGAATAGGCAGCCAGTTAGTAACTTTCCTTGGCGCCACCAAATAGCCGAGGTCCCTGGGAAACCAGCCAGACTAAAACCCCAGGGAGAATTAGATGCAGGGAGAATTAGATGCCGCTTGCAGTAAGCATTGGTAGTTACTGGGGACTGGCAGGGGAGGCAGAGGCAGGGGGCACAGCTCCTTGCTGCCATTCCCAACAGTCTGACTCGTTTGCCTACAGTTTCTAGGCCAAGACTTCAAGCCAAACCAGATCTTTGCTTTGATACAGAGAAGAATTTCAGGACTGGCCAGTTGAAGCAGAGTTGGAGTTTATTAATGATATTTTTATGTAGGCTTAAGCATCAGGCTTGAGAAAAAAAAAAAAAAAGAAATGCTCAGAGGAAAGTAAAATACACCCAGAGAACAGGTGTGAGTTTCTCAGAGAAGAGTCTCGGGAAGTGCTCATTTGGGCTCTTACAAAACTCATGTATCAGATTTTCATGGGGTTTGAAGTAACTGTCTTAAGTGAGTGGCTGAGAAGCCTAAATGAGCTCATTGGGTTTCCTAGGGCACAAGAGAAGCTTACAATTGACAAGGCCCCCAAGAAGCGAGAAAGCAGGACATACTTATGGCAAAGTTAATGTTTTGTTTTGTTTTGTTTTGTTTTGTTTTGTTGTTGTTGTTGTTGTTTAATTTCAGGCAATGTCTGGGAAAAGGCATTGAGACCTTAAGTCTGACACATTGTTACCTTAACATAAAGCATCCATAAGTGAAAAGAATATTACCTGCGTGTCTTCAGCCTTTGTAGCAAGTGTTAATTGTGTTAAAATCATGTGGCAAGAGGACTCAGTCTGAGGCTGGGGTGGGAGGGGTCTTTTCCTGTGTCTCCTTTCTCTCCTGCCTCTGCAGGACAGCTGCCCTGCCCTAGTGAAGCAGCCATATATGTGAAAAGCCCCTAGCGCTGTTGACAGCTGACAACAGCAAAGCATGAACTGGGGAGTGGGGGTGGGGCTTGGAAGGCCACATCTACGGGGAGCTCGCTATTGTCATAAGTGGATGCTCACAAAAGACCGGCCAACCCCAAGCCAGTATCCCTTGCAGTGCGAGCCTATAGTAGGGACCAGCTGCTGGGGGAAGTTCATAAAGCGGGGCAAGACGGTTTTTCTTTATCTCCTGAAACCAGAAGTTTCTTGGAAAGGGAAATAGGGGAGTTTATGAAGATGACTGAGCCCAAGACTCCAGATGCTGAGGAAGGCAAAGCTCCTGAGAGGCTCATGTGCCATAAGACTGGGACTGGTCATACAAGCAGACTGTCCCCTTGCCTCCCACCCACCATGCACACAAGCATCTAGAAGGGAACAGTAGTGGGATTCTGCCAAGAGACAGCAGCCACAGTGTGGAGAAGGATCCTCTGGCAGGTGCACCAACGGGGGGTGGGGGGAGGAAACCTAGGCTGAGGAGAAAGACACTCTTTGGAAACGAATTAGCCTCCACTTTAAACGTGGTGTTTCAAGAGAAATACACCTATTTTTCTTGCATGCATGGTAACCGTAGAAACAAAAGATTTTGACATCAGCAGACTGCCTAAGACTGACAAAAAGCCAAACTGAAGACCTAGCAAGACAAAGACAGTTTTCAGATATTAGAACCCTCAGTGCCTATTGACAACACAGGATGTGTAGACTTGAACAACACATCATATGAGGAAGGGGAATGAAAGCAGCGTCAAGAAACAAGGCCCTTACCAGACAAGACTCTGAGAGATAGATGTTGAGACCAGCTGAAGGGAATTGTTTTAAGCAATTATTGATGCTTAAAAGTCTAAGCAGAAAATGTGGAAAGCACATTCTCTGATGGAGAATCTCAGTAAAAACACAGAAACCTTCCCAATGAGCATGATGACCAGACTAGAAAAGACCCAGATCCACCATGAAGAAGTGAGGGTGCTAGCTCACTTTATGTCTACTTTATCCAAGCTAGAGTTATTTGGGAAAAAGGGACTTCAACTGAGAAAAGTTGCCCCACCAGATTGGCTCATGGGCAAGCCTGTGAGCATTTTCTTGATTAACGTGGTAGGGCCCAGCTCACTGTGGGTGACACGGGGCTGGTGGTCCCGGGGTCTATAACAAAGCAGGCTGAGCAAGCCACAAGGAACAAGCTAGTAACCAGCACTCCCCCCTGTTTTCTGCTTGAGAGTCTGTATACAATTCTTGCCCTGGGTTCCTGTCCTGACTTTGCTGGATGCTGGACTGTTGTTATGAGATGAAATCAACCCCTTTCCTTCCCAATTTGCTTTTGGTCATGGTGTTTTATTGCAGTAACAGAAACCCCAACTAAGACAGACATTGGTACAAGAGAGTAGGCAATTGCTGTGGGAGACCTGACCAGGTTTCCAGGGGGATTGTGGGAGGGCTTTGGGACGCCTTTGAGTGTTTGGAGCTTGATGAATGGTCACAGGAACATGGAGGATAATGCTGAGAGCAGGGCAGATGACATAGGGCGGGGCTCGTGGAGTTTCAGAGGGACGTCTGCAAGATTCCATTAGAGAATCTCAGGCTGATTCTGAGGTAAACATTTGTGGTTCCAGTCAGCTAGAGCTAAAGAATCAGCTGTGGTTAAGCAGAGATAAACATCTTGGAAGCAAGTCTTCAGGCTTGTGTTTCTCAAGGCCAGCACACAGAAGTTGTGGGACCGAGGGGCCACAGCTATACCGATGCTGGCAGCTGAGCTTGGGATAGATAAGAAGCTCTCTGGTTGTCCTGGATTTGAAGGCATGAAGAGGGTCAGGGAGAGCATCTTGGCACCAGGAGATGTAGCCTCAGCTGAAATCGAAGTCCTAAGTCTGAAGAGGTCATGGAGAGGTCCTGGAGAGAAGTTAAGGCTTGGTATCCTGTGACAGGGTCAAAGGTCCTGAAGAGATCCCAGGTTACTGGAGAAGGTACAGTCCAGTTATAGATACTTAAGAATTCTGGAAATATCAGGACCACTGTGGGGTGACCACTGAGAGCAGCAGCAGGATTGTGGGGTGACCACCGAGAGCAGCAGTGGAGTGCAGGTAACTGCAACCCAGGAGGCAAGCTGAGTGTCCTGTGAATGGCAAAACCAGAGAAGTGCTACTGTCCAAGTTCTTGGGAGCCCAGGAGATAATGAATGAATCCCAGACACTGGCCACCGGGTCTGGTTTACATTTACACTGTTGGAGTTTGGTTTTGCATTTTCATATTGTGATTGTGCCCCGGTTCTTCCTTCTTGGAATTAAAAAAAAAAAATTTAACTTTTTTTTTTGTAGGGACACATAGTTATAAGACCTTGGATATCTTAAAGAAATTTTGGAGTTTTACAGACATTTTAGAGTCTTAGAGAGACTGAATATTTCAGAGAAACTGGATATTTTAAAGAATTTTTGGGAATTTTAGAGAAACTTTGAGTGTCTTAAAGAGGCTAAATTTTAAATGTTTTAAATTTGTAAAAGTATGTGGCACTTTTAAAAGTTAGAATGATAGACAGACAGACAGACAGACAGATAGGTGTTAATACTAATGTCTCAATGAGATCTTGGGGAAAATAACAAAGAAATGTTATAGTTGAATAGTGATGTGTTTATGTGTCAAGTTGACAAAGAATCAATTGTGCTGGCTAGATTTTATGTCAACTTGACACAAGAGTTATTTGGGAAAAGAAGCACAGTTGAGAAAAACTCACCCACCAGTTTGGCCTATGGGCAAGCCTATGGGTATTTTCTTGATTGATGATTGATGTGGGAGCTCACTCAGCTCACTATGGGTGGTGGTGCTCCTGGACCGATGCTCCCCCTACTCCCGTGCTGTAAGAAAGCAGGCTGGGCAAGCCGTGACATCAACCCCTCCACGGTCTCTCCTTTTCCTGCCCCTGGTTCTTGCCTTGAATTTCTGGCCTGATATCCCCGATGACGGACTAAAAGCTGTAAATAAACCTCTTCCTCTCCAAGTTGGTTTTAATCATGATGTTTTCTCCTAGCAATAGAGACCCAACTATAGTGATGGGTTCACTAGCAGACACCACACAGCCAAGGAAGGCACCAGCAAACGTGAAGACAGAATGGAAGATGAGAAACAGTCAAAGCCAAGTCAACAAGAAGAGTTAGCAAAGAGAGGCAGCGGAGCACTGGGAAGCAGGGTGACAGCGAGGACTAAATCAAATGCAGTCAGAGATGCAGAGACTGAGGAGTGAGGCGCAGAGATTGAGGAGTGGGAGGAAATGGTAGCTGTGAATTTTCAACATCACAACAGTAAAACCTAGACATTTCATAACAAAACTACTGGAAAGGTAAGAGGAAAAAGGGCACGTTCCATACAAGGGAACAAAGATTAAAAGCTGTAGATTTCTCACCAGAAGACAATACAGCATTGTTATTTAAATGTTGGGAATGTAATACTTTTTTAAAAAAAAATCACCAAAATACAAAACTCATCTTATTTTCAGTAGCTATAACAGATACTCTGACGTTTTATAATTTATGACAAAGATAGATTAATCCTTAGAGGATGAAGTCCAAGGAAGGCTTCCCAGGATGCTGGGAAGTCCAAGGTCGAGGGGGCTGCATCTGGCAAGAATCTTCTTCTGCTATTCCATGGTACACGCTGTTCTAAGTCAGGAGCATGGAAGAATTTCAAAGGAAAATAAGGAATGTGGCACAGTTAAGGCTGTGTGTACAACTGATCCTGAGAGAGTCCCGAGTCCACTCCCAGTCCTTGGTGCCCTTTGACACGGCATTTGCAGCATCTCTGCTTTCCGCTGCCTCTCTACTCCTGGAGTCCTCCCTCGGCTCCATCATCTTCTCTTACGGCTTTCCATCCATCAGGCACACAGGCTGGTCAGCCTTTAGGAAGATGAGCTCACTTTCTCTCCTTGTCAGTGGGTTTTGAACTTGCCCCTTTTTGTTCTCTCTCTTTTTTATATATATTTTGATTAGATATTTTCTTTATTTACATTTCAAATGTTATCCCCTTTCCTTGTTTCCCCTCCCTAAACCTTCCCTATTCCATTCCCCCTCCTCCAGCTCACTAACCCATCTGCTCCTGCTTCCCTGTCCTGACATTCCCCTATACTGGGGCATCAAGCCTTCATAGCACCAAGGGCCTCTCCTCTCATTATGTCCCACAAGGCCATCCTCCGCTACATATGCGGCTGGAACTATGGGTCCCACCATGTGTACTCTTTGGTTGGTGGTTTAGTCCCTGGGAGCTCAGAAGTGGATGCTCAGCCATCCATTGGACTGAGCACAGGGTCCCCAATGGGGGAGTTGGAGAAAGGACCCAAGGAGCTGAAGGGGTTTGCAGCCCTATAGGAGGAACAACAATATGAACCAACCAGTACCCCCAGAGCTCCCAGGGACTAAAACCCTCTTTGCTCTCAATTTAGCTGCTCCTGTTGGATAAGGACCTGTGGATAATCTTCCACTTTTAAGAGAAAGTATTTAGTTGGGTACTGTGGTGCTTTAGCAGTTTTTTTCTACAAGAAGGCCTTTGCAATTACAAAAAGGAAAAAGAAAATAGAAAGAAAGAGATTACGTGATTAGTGTTATTCCAAGTCATACAAGTTGTTCACCACAACACGCACCCAGAGATGCCACCCCCCATTCTACTCCTTAACTTAGTTCCGTTCATGGTTAACGCATGCGCACATATCACTCCTGGAGCCTCACAGAACCGGGACTCCACGTTTCGTCCAACAGCCCCCATTGACAGCTAGTGCCCTGTCTGTTTCTCTGGAATTCTTCGTGGAGCTTTCTTCAGTTCATGAGTCTACCCCGCCCATGTCACTTGGAGTTCAACGTAGAGCCCACCACAGTACCCCGGCTTCCGTGAGGTGGGTGCCTCTCAGTGTTTGCGAGTTACCTTCTCCCTGTAAAGCAGTTTGGCAGCTGCCGTGAAGGCAAAACACGGGCAAATTATTTTCTCTGGTGTCTGAGGACAAATTATGACCAGGAAGGAAATAGATGTTTTTGTCTTTCCTTTCACGATCCCCTTTGAGATGAGAAATCCTGCAGCAGCCGTGGATTTTCCTTCCACAAGACTCTCAGGCAACTTTACGTTTCTTTAATTGACATGTAATAGTTATACATATTTGTGATGTATGATATTAGAGTGTGATGATTTGATGCAAGTGTGCAGTATGTAATGATCACGTTGTGATGATAGATGGGTGTTTCCACCGTCTTAAACGCTAATTCTTTCTGTTCAATGTCTTCAAGTCCCTCTTCTGGTTCTTCATAAGACATATAATAAATTGTAACTACAGCCACTGCTGTGCTGCGGAATGCTAGAACTTTTCCTCATGTCCAACTATTTTGGCCTGCATTAACCCCTTGGTATTTCTCCCCCTCTCTCCCCTTCCCTACTCCCTAGGGACTACTGTTTACCCTTTACTTCCATAGATCAAATCTTCTAACGTCTACATATGAATGATTACATGAGGTATTTACATTGCACTATCTGGTTTATTTCATCTAACACAGTGGTTTCCGGTTCCATTTACTTTGCAGCAAATGGCCAAGATTCCATTCTTCTCTGTGGGTATATAATATTCCATCCTTTAAAAAAAGCTGCTTGTCCACCAATAAGTACCACGAATAAATCTATACCTTGGCCATCAAGTTTGCCTCGGAAACCTCACAAATACAAAACCCCAAGAATATTTAGTTTTAGGAATATTAATTTTTCTCAGTGTTTCTGTATTTTTGTACAAGAGGACACTCAAGAAACTGCCAGGCACACCACCTCTCTCTCTCTCTCTCTCTCTCTCTCTCTCTCTCTCTCTCTCTCTCTCTCTCTCTCTCACCGGCGTCCCCATTCCTTTGTCACAGAAAGCAGCCTCAAAGAAATACTCCCAGTTCAGCAGCGATGTGGCTGAGGCCATTGCCTTCTTTGACTCCATCATCGCAGAGCTAGAGACAGACAAACGGCCGAGAGCTGCTGAGGCTGACCAGCCTAATGAAGACGTGGACTTCGACGGTGAGTACTGAGAGAGGCGCCTAAGGTGGTGAGGGGAGGTGGGGCGGGGCTGAGAGTGGGCTCCTGGGAAGAACTCCTTCTCTGGCACCTCAGCTTTCACACAAGGTGTGACCTTGTGTCAGTCACCCATGCTGTCACTGCCCAGTTTACCTCTGTGGTTCATTTACTACAGCTGTCATGGTGGGACTTCCTTAAGACTCCATGGGGGGAAGCAAGAGGAGATGTGCAAAGAGAGAAACGATCAATGGTCTAGTGGGGGAAACGCTTCTGATTTTCAAGATGAGAAGAAGAAATCTGAAATATGAACATTCTTAATGCTACCTAATGGTGCATTCAGAATGGCTAAGATGGCGGTGCTGGGCATGATGGTGCATACCTATAACCCCAGCGATGGGGACTAGGAGGATAGATGAGAGTTTGGAGGCCAGACTGGGCTACATAAGGAGATTCTGTTTGAAAAATCCATAATTCAGGGCCTCTCAGTCCATAGCTTTCTTGAAGCTTGAGTTCAATCTCCAGCAGCCATGTCTGTGTGATGGTATGAGTCTATAATCTCAATATTGGGGAGACAGAGGCTGGAATCTCTGGGTTTGCTGTCCAGCCAGGCTAGCTGAATCACCAAGCTGCAGGATAGTGATAGACTCTGCCTTCCAAAGGAGGGAGGGGGGAGAAACTGAAGAAGGCATCCTCACAAATACAGACAAACAACAAAGCCAAAACTAAAACCTCACAAGCCATGGAAGTGTATATTTGATGTATGGACCCTTTGATGTATAAAGAAAGAAAAATGGGCAAGTTCTTTGAACTCAGCTCTGAGCCTTCATAAGCTGTCTAGGGTGGAGCATTAGGCGGAGCAGAGGTGAGGTGAGGGTGTCTGCCCAAGCCCAGACCGTCCCAGAGAGGGAGGAGGGGTAAGAGTTCACGGAATGGACTCTGGCCACCTTGAACATGGCAAACATGGCTCTGGCAGGCTTTTCCCTTCTCCCCAATTCCCTCTGTCTTGCTAAAAAAAAAAAAAAAACATTAGATTACATTCCTAAAGCTGGCCACCAAAGTCCAGTCCCTTACTTGGCCACTTCCTCCTCCTGAGACTGACTACCAAGGTCCAGCTATCAAAATATTGAAGTCCAGCAATCAAAAGCCCCTTTGGATCACCTAATTAATATGCCCAATCAAAATGAAATTCCTCATCCTAACACAGAGTTTCCCCCTTTACCTTTATAAAATTTACATTTTCCGATGCAGCATGTTTTTCTATTCTCTATTCAGAGGCAGTCCTTTGTCCTGCTCTGGGGGACAAACTATCCCTGCCCCCTCTCCCTTGCTCCTTTCCCCCTTTCCCTCATCCTTTATCTCCTCTCTTTGTCTTGTAGTCCTTGCCCTCTGTCCCTCTGGAGCAGATACATCTCCTTTATGCTGAGAACTTCGTCATGGGGTTCCTGAGCCAATATCATTCCTCACATTCACTTCTAACCAAAATGCTCTCCTGGCAGATGGCACAAGTCCCAACACTTATGAGCTGAGTCCACTCTTACTTTCCAGAATTGCTAATATCTTAATCTGTGTCTCCCCTCCCCCAAATGGTGGAGCTTCATCCGTGACTTTATTCAGAGTTGCTAGCTCTTGGATAAGATAATGGC
>JADRCD010105536.1:6616-20647 GCA_019843815.1 Montemys delectorum | reverse complement strand
TACCAGTTTGCAATCCCACCAGCAATGAAGGAGTGTTCCTATTTCTCTGCAACCTCTCCAGCATCTGCTGTCACCTGAGTCTTTTATCCTAACCAATCTCACTGGTGTGAGGTGGAATCTCAGAGTTGTTTTGATTTGCATTTCCCTGATGACTAAGGATGTTGAACATTTCTTTAGGTGTTTCTCAGCCATTTGGTGTTCATCAGTAGAGAATTCTTTGTTTAGCTCTATGCCCCATTTTTAAATAGGGTTATTTGGTTCTCTGTAGACTGACTTCTTGAGTTCTTTGTATACCTTGGATATTAGCCCTCTATCAGATATAGGGTTGGTAAAGATCTTTTCCCAATTTGTTGGTATTTACAGTTTTTAATTTTAATTAAAATCTAATTATATTGCTTTCCCTCATCCCTTTCCCGCCTCCAACCCCTCCTCTGTCATCTGCCTCCAGTTCTTCCCACTTCTTAAATGGATGGCCTCTTTTTACTTGATTGTTATTGTTATAGATAAATAGACAGGCAGATGTATAAATATGTAAATATAACGCATTGAATCTGTTGGATGTTGTTTGTATGTGTATGATTTTAGGGCTGACTATTTTGTATTGGAGAACCAATCAAGGACTCTAGGCAGTCATCAATTTCCTGAAGTTCTTTCTCTAGATATAGGACCCTCTAAGACTTCCCCTTCCAACTTATCATGATTATTGGTACTGTCTTTGTTCAGGTCATTTTAGGCAGCCACGTCATTGAGGTAACATAACTGTAGCATCCATCTCATTTCTAGAAAACACAATCTTACAGCAGTCTTCCTGAGCATTTGGATCTTACAATCATTCCATCTCCTCTTCTGTGATGTTTCCTGAGCTTTACGTGCAGGAGTTGTGTTATAAACATATCCATTGGGACAAGGTTCCCCTGATCATTTGATCTTTGCCTTATGATCAGTATTGGCTTTCTGTGATGATCTTCATTTGCTGCAGAGCAAAGCTTTTTTGATTTGATGTGACAGTATACTTATCTGTGAGTATAAGTTTTAGAATGCAATTAGGAATTTTACAGGTTTAGCAAAATAAGTTCTCCACTAAGATCCATGACCTCACTAGCCCCAGTAGTTGCCTAGATTTCTAGTGCCAGACATGATTTCCTCTCTGTTGTGAGGATCTCAAGTTCAGATAGACAGTGGTTGATTAACACCCCAGATATATGTGCCACTATTATACCTTTATCTTGCCATAATGTTCATTATTGTGGTTCATAGGCATCACAATTGGATAACAGTGATGTCTGTGTATTTGCCTCTCAGTGTGTATCAGAAATGCCACATTTGAAAAGGCTTGTTTATTCTTCTAAATGTTTTGTGACTAATATTAGCATCTTTAGCCAGTAAAATCATAGCATATAGAACATTCACTTCTGTTTTAGCCACCACTGCATTCTTGGAGATTATAATGGTATGTGGTGTAGAATGGATAATAGATAATTATGTATTCAATGAATCATTTCTTAATTTTGTAATCAAGATGGGCCATGGTTGTTCATTTTTTTAAATTTATTTATTTATTATGTATACAATGATCTGTCTGAATATATGCCTGTAGGACAGAAAAGGGCACCAGATCTCACTATAGATGATTATGATCCACTATATGGGTGCCGGGAATTGAACTCAGGACCTCTGGAAGAGCACCCAGTGCTCTTAACTTCTGAGCAACCTCTCCAGCCCCATGGTGGTTCATTTTTAATTATTCAACATTCAAGCAGCTATTCTTATGCATTGCTAGAAATGTGAAGGACTGACGACTGGAAGATTTCTTAAGTTGCTCTTATGTTTTAATTTTATAATAGAGGAAGGAAGATCAAAGAAGAGACCATTGTACTGATCTAGAAAGGGCATCAGATGCATTTTGTGTGTAATTTCTTAGAAAGCTGTCATTCTGGTATCTTTCGTTTTGCCATCAATTCGAAAGGTCCCATCCCCAAATGATCACTTCCTTGGGTTCCCTCACATAGAAACACTCTTCAGAACCACTTTGTGGGCCCCACTGCTCCCTACGTGTGACCTCTCCCTTCCAAGGTTTTAAATTGCTAGTGTGTAAGCCTTCCCCAGTCACAGATTATCTGTCTTCAGTTTTATGCCTTTATGAGTTTTCTTAATGCCTGGTAGAATCTGAAAAGTCATCTTTTCTTTCTGTACTAAGCAGCATACCTAGTTGTGTTATAAGAAGGTACTAACATTTATTGACTCCTAACTCGATGCCAAGGACTATGCTAGATCCTGTCTTATGCTATACCATATATTCTTCTTCATCTGTGAGGTGGTAGTTACTAATGGAACTGAGCTTCTTTGGCAAGCGTAGAGATTGAGATTCAGACAGACTATGTAACTTCCTCAGTGCCACATAGCTATCAAGTGGCAAATCTGGTTTGAAAACTCATCTTTTGATTGTATGTGATTCTATGATAATGACCTCTTCCACAGATAGTGAGAAATAATCACATGCTCTCCCAGGCCACTGAACTAATGGCTGACTTAGAAAAATGATATCTTCAAATCCCAAAATACAATCTATCCCTAACTCTGTAAGAGTCCACTAAACCTTCCAGATACTGTTGACATGATCTCACGCAACAATGTTTCTTGGGCACCTGTTCACTATATACTGACATGTCATAGTTCCTGTACCACATCAGTGAGTAACACAGAAATATACAATTGCTTTCTGAGTCTTTCTGCAGGCTACATTACAATAGTGTCAGGAAGTAGGAAGGGAATGAGCAACAGACAATAGAAAATGAATAAATTATGTGACATGATAGAAATGACAAATGCTCTGAAACTGTGGGACAGCCTGAGTGGCATTCGGATTAGTCACAAGTAGTCAAGGGTTTTGGTCTTGCAGAAAGTGGGAGTTCACCAAAGACTTTAGAAAGACAGATGTGTCAGAAAAGAATCCCTACTAGAGGATTCCAAAACAAGTGTGCCTGACGTGTTAACAGAAAATCTAGAAAGCCAAGGTCCTGTCTTAGCTTTGAAGGTCTAGAGAACAAGATTTTAATGATAAAAATGTTCAAAATCGTGTGAACTTATCAGTCCAGTGAGTGGAGCATTTGAGAAATAGGGAATTTGCTGGATTCAGATACTTCCAAAAGACACTACTGTGAAGGAATTAAATCCATAATTCTTCCAAAGAACAACAAAGACACTGGGGGCAGAAAGCAAATCATCCAGGATAGAACTGTGGAGATCTCCCTAAGCTCCACCTCCCCTTTAGAGTCTGACACTTCCATGCCTGTCAGACTCACTGTATTAATCCTGCTTGGCAAGGAGCCCAGTACAATGCTGTTAAGGATGCTGGCTGGTGTAGTCACTTCCATTGCTGGTTTTTTTTTCTTTAACTGACCAGAGATGTGCTGGGGGTTTAGTCACAATCCCAAGTCATTTATTTATTTAGTGTGGAAATTTATTAGGTAAACTGTTGTTTAGCAAATTCAAATTCATCACATTACACTTTTACTTAGCAGAATCACTTTATTAGTGCCTTATTACTGGAATTGACTGTCAATTATGTGGTTAATTCATTTACTTAAGAAATGAATTTTTTTTAATCTGGGCAAAGTAATTCAAAGCCCATTGTTAACTCTTTAACAATTAAAGATTGCTGTCAATGCCAATTCATGTCATCAGGAAAATTACATGTTTATTTCCCTTGAAATATCAGATGCTGGAAAAACACTATGTAAAAGTATAGAAAGTGTAGCCTAGGACCTACTATAAATTAGAAACATTCACTAAATAAACCAGGAAAACTGGCAAAGCTAAGCAAAATCAGCTAGAAGCTTTGCTTATAGCCATTGGGATGAATTATTATAATAAGAGCACACATATTTTTTAAAGTTTATGTTTTTGTTGTTATTTGTGTCTTTGGGTTCTCACAAAAACATTGTGAGATAATTTTAATATATGTGATTGTCAGCCTGTAGGATGACCCCAGTGATTCTTGCCATATATTCTGTCAGTGTATCATCATCCCCTTCCTGTGTGTGCAGGCTACACCTGTGACTGGCTTCTAACGCATGGACAATGACATATGATTAAATGATAAGATGTCACTTAGCTCCAAACATCAGTATTTGTTTGTCCTTGAGGAAAACCATCAGCTTTTGGTTGCTTGAGTTATGTTTGGTTGCCATTGAATTATATCAAGCTGAACATTTTCATTTATGAAAGCAGAAAGAAAACCTAGTCAATTTTATGAGAAACTGTAGGACACTCTGTGCAAACAACTGTATTGTTTCCTAGATGTTCCCTGGTGGACGGTCTAGTCCCTTGTCACTCAAAGTGTGCTCTATAACTCGCATCCTCAGCATCACCGAAGGGCAGCTAAAATATATACCCTTAAGCTACATGCCACATCTACATAACCAGAACCATTTTATACTATCTTAGAGACATAAAGTTCAGGGAACATTAGTCTAATTCAATGTATTGATCAAAAGTAAGATAAACAGAGTTGAGGAAAATTAGATAATTCAGTGGCAAACTTTGAACAAAGAACCTGGTCTTGGAATTGTCAAGCTGTTCTTTCTACTCTATCAAAGTTGTGTTGTATATGAAGCTAACTGCGCCCACAAACTCTGCCTAAGTATCCAGTTCGAAATGGACAAGGAAATCTTCTACCTTATTTTAAAGAGCTGTTATTCATTTACATTTTCTCTCCCAGGCAAGGTTAGTCATTTCATTTTCTCTTTCTTCCCCATCAATAAAAGGCAAAGTCACCTGTCAGACTCGAGATTGTAAAACCTGTCAAAATTGAAACTTTCTAGTTTAGCTAAATACTACTCTGCAACTATTTTGCATGCTTTTGTCTTATTGCAATTTTGATGAATGAGAGAGAAAATAAGCCCATTTCTTTAGAGGAAAGCATTACTTAGAAGTTTGTTGTTTCCTCTATCCTATCGGTGTGAGAGTTTTAGAAGTAAGAGATAATGCAAACACACACACACACACACTGCTGAGTTGAGTTTTCAGTGTGTGCACAGTACCTTTAGGACCAGTGAGAAACTTCAGATAATGTGTAGCCTAAGCTGATATCACACTGACATGAGAGATGGATGCAGAGTTTGGGTGTGACTAAACCCACTAGAAGCTCATTCACAAGAAGTGTACTTTTAGGTAAATGTGGCTTGCTCACTTCACATTTTCCAGGACAAAAGAAATAGAAGCAGGGAGCATAGGACAGTAGACAGCCCCTGCCATGTTTATCAGCAAGTTAGAAGACAGACCTTTTGTGGAACAAGATGCTGGTGCCAACTCAGATCCCAGAGATACACTGGCACACCAGGTATGTGGCATCTACTGTCACAGAGCTTACAGTTAGGTAAAGGACACAGATATGAGATAGCTTCACTGTCAGTCAGTCACTCCTACAATTCATGAAGATGACATATGTCCAAAGATTGTAATTCATGAATGTGATGCAGTTGTCAGGATATAATGTAGGATCCTCCGATGGAAACAGACAGCTGTGTCTTTCTTGATATCTTTATTCAGAAAAGGGAAAAAAATTAGATAATCATCACCTAGAGTCTTCTGCTAATATTTTACTAGACTTATTTTGTCATCTATCTCCTTATCCGTTAATCCATCTTGATTATATTATGCTTGTCAAAGAGAGTTTGAGACATCCGTACATTTCCCCTTTCTTCTGATGCTCAACTGTACATCACTCAGGCATCTATTTTTTCCTTTTGAAATACATTTTTTACTGAAAATAGATTCTTCTCTCATATAACACATCCTGACCACAGTTTTACCTCCCTCCACCCCTCCTAACTCCCTACCTCCTCTCTACCCCAAGATCCACTCCCACTCCATTCCCTCTTCAGGAAAAATCAGCCCTCCAAGAGACACAGCCAGACAGGACAAAACAAGATATAAGAAAATAAGGTGAAAGCCCTCATACTGAGGCTAGATAAGGCAACCCGGTAGGAAGAAGAGTCTCAGGAGCAGGCAAACAAGTCAGAGATCCACTCCTTCTCACTGGAGTCTCACAAGAACACCAAGCTGACAGCTACAGCATATATGCAGAGAACCCAGTGCAGAACCAGAGCATCTTTGAAAGTATGGGCATGCTGTTTTCAGCCACTAGGGGGGACAGGTGGCAGATCAGGACTCTGGTCATGGTGAGAAGGAACTCTTTTCCTTCTCTGTCATATTAACAGAGACATGATGGTCAAACATGTCCTGTCTTCAAAGATTTTTCAAATTGAAGTAACAGCTTCACTCATTATATCATTTTTCAAGTACATAGAATTTTCTATGCAGATTATCCACATTGGCAAGAGTCTTTCTTAGTTACTTTTCTATCATTGTGCTAAGAAACCATGATCAAAGCAACTGAAGAGAAAAATGCATTGGGCCTACAGTTTTAGAGGGTGAGTCCATGATCATCATGGCAGGGAGCATGGCAGCAGGGAGGCCAACATGGTACTTGAGAAGCAGCTGAGAGCTTATATCCTGATCCACAAGAATGAGGAAGAGGGACCTAACTAAGAATGGTGTTGACTGTTGAGATCTTAAAACCCACACCTAGTACCACACTTCCTCCACCAAGGCCACATCTCTTAATCCTTCCCAAATAGTTCCACCATTTGGAGACCAAGCATTCAAATATATGAGCTGATGGGGTGAGGATGGTTCTCATTCAAAGCACCACATAGTCCTAGCGAGCACAGCATTTCCATTGGAGAATAAGAAGCTAAGGCTGTCCTGGGAGCAATGGTCTAGAAAAAAAGTAAGTAAGGCAACATGAATCTTCCTTTGACTATTTTTTTAATGCTGGTTGTTGTTCTGTCAAAAACAGCTATGACATCAGGTCCCATCTGCAGTCCTTTGTGAAGCTTCAATCAGTCCTTTTATCTATGACTCATTCCCTTCCTCATATAATCTCATTCTTACTTTATACATAAATGTTTCCTAAATAGCGTCTTCGAGTTGTCCTTTTGTGTTTACAGAAATATCAAAACTGCACAAATTACATGTCTTCATTACTTCTGTCGGGAGTCAATTATTGACCAAGATACATTTTTCCAGATTTCTTTGCAGATTTTATTTGCACTAGCATGTCACAGTCACATACTGATGTTCCACAAATTCTCAGCGATATTCATCTTTCTGATGTTCAACAACCTTACACTTCTTCGTCTGACATACTACAGTCTCCCCTGGTAAAAAATATACTCCCCGAAGGCCAGTCCCTAACAGCCATTATTTTTACTGTCTTTTGTCATTGGTTGGTTCAGCATTTTTGAATGGTATTTCATTGTCTGCTTTGGAGTAGGGTTTTTTTTTTTTTTTTTTTTTTTTTTTTTTTTTTTTTTTTTTTTTTTGCAGGTGAAAGTTCAACATTTTTTTCAGGTCCATTATTTTCTAACATAAATGACTCCGAAAGTAAAGCTGAATAGAGAACATACAAGAATGGAACAGTAGACATATCTTACTAAAAGGACTCTTGTTCCCACTGTGCTAAAACATCTTAAAAGCCCACAATTATAGCCCTTCCTCTTTGTGGTCCAACAATATGTTTGCAGGCGCCCATGGCCAACTTTCAGCTTGATTCCTTATTTCCCAGTTAGAACAGTAAGTGGTTAAGACCACAGAACATCCTTCACATGGCTTCTGGCTCTCTGAACACCCATCACTTTTGGCTTCAATTATATTAAGTGTATAAAACCCATGCTGCAGAACACTGCTATTAACTCTTCTGCTGTTTCATGCTGACTTTCATGAAATTGTGACAAAAAGAGAAATCAAAGTTTTCAAAAAAAAAAAAAATAGTGAAACTCATTCGCCAAATGAAATCCTCTTGGGATGTCTATCTTTTAAAACATTTTATAAAAGCAGTTAGATCTGGTTGGAGCAGAAAGTAGAAAATAACAGGGCTTAAGCATGCTCACATGCTTGTATGTGCATGCACACACACACACACACACGCACACACACACACACACAAACACACTTGTGTACGTACACACACGTATGCACAAAACCCTTCCTAATGTCCCAGTTCACTCTGCTCCACAAAAGAACCTCTGAAGCTGGTTTGCTTTCCCAATACTGTTTCAGCTATTACAACTCTAAGTCTATACACTCATATTTTGTTTATTTCTTGTAGACCAGATGAGTGAAACTCCATACTTGGATATCTACTCAAAACAAAACTAACAACCCCAACTGCCAATCACCCATACTAGTCAAGACCAATCGTCTTTAATCGGAAGCGTGTGGGTCACTGGGGCACTGCTGTCAAATGAATGGCCAGCTGACTATTGTGATCCCATGAGAGCGTACATTAGAGGGCCACTGGGAGAGATAGGAACCCATCTGTGAGACTCTCACAACATGCATTATTTCCCCAAGCCACTTGCTTGTTTTCATTGTTGCTGCGGTCTCTAGCCCTCAGTGTAGACACAGGAAATGGACACCAAAGCTGTGTTCTGTTGCAGGATAAACCCTTGGAACAGAACAGTCTCTGAATCCAGATTACTCTCCATCCGTTTCCTGACTAAATGTTCTACTATAGCTCTGCAGGTTTCGGCGTTGGGAGAAGCTGGGGGAAGGACATAGAGAAGCCTTGTATCTGATGTCATCACTATATATTACCCTTACTGTCTGGCCCTGGCCTTGTCCACAAGAGTACTTATGTGTCTAGCATGGCTTCCCCTGGCATTCCTCATTCACCAGCTAAGCATGCTCTGCCACTCTAGCATTAGCTAATGAGTTTATCTGGTTTTTTTTTTCCCACCACAATCATTTTTTTGTAAAAAGCTTGTTATTAGTTTACTATCTTCAAAGCGAAGAGACAGATTTTCCTTTGCTTCAGCCCCTCTCCTGTATCCTTAACGTCTCCATATCCCATTACCTTCAGTTTTTGGATGTTTTATGTACTTTCTACTTTCAAGAACTATATTTTTCATCTCTAGAAGTTGACTTTGTATTTTTCAAATCTGCCTTTCTGCTTCTGCTCTGTGTCTTGCATCATTACACGTTCATATTTCTTCCTACCCCCCTCTCTTTAATCCATCCAAATGTATTTATTTTTATGGTGTCTACAATTGTTTTATTATTTTCAATTCTTGGGAGACGTGTTTCTCAGCATCATGTCTGCAGCTTCTCCCTCACGGGGATAAACTTGTCATCTTCTATATTTTATTTTTCTACTGAGTTCATCTTTAGTGGAGGTAGTGTTGTTCCAAGGTAACTAACTAATGTGTCTTAGATTATGAAAATGCCTCTACAGACTGGCTGCTCATTTGCCTGTAAGATCAGGGAGATTTCCAGTGGTCTTGGGGTTTATAAATTAAATTCTAGGTCTAAAGTAGCTCTCTCACACAAGTAACAAGTGTTTCGGTTTGTGTGTGTGTGTGTGTGTGTGTGTGTGTGTGTGTGTGTGTGTGCTCGTGCATGCACACACACAAGGCACACTGACACATGCACTCCAGTATGTGATATGTGCTCTAGTGTGCATACATATAGAGGCAGGAGGTCCTCACCTGTCCTGTTCTATCATAGCTTCTGCCTTGTTCCTGTTAGACAGGATCTCTCACTGAACCTGGCTAGCCTAGGCTGACAGCCAACAAGCTCCAGAAATCTTCCCACTCCTCTATTCCTCCCAGTGTTAGGATGACATCTGTAAGTGGCCATGCCAACTTTTTACATGGGAGCTGGGATCCAGACTGAGCAGCTTGGGCTTGTGCATCAAGCTTGAGCTTGTCTAAGCAACCAAACTACATATATATTGACCCCAGAGTATCATGTGATAGAACTTCAACCAAGGGTTTCCTTCCTTCTGGTGTTTGTTTGTATTTAAAACTTGTAATCTCTTCATTCTATGCACTGATCTTGTTGACTTACCCAAATACAGATATAATATGTAGAGAGAAATTACATACTCTAATTAACAGCAGCAATATTAAAATATTACACATCGATTGTAATATATGAAAGATAAAGAAGTTTATATAGTTTTTATTTTCCGCTGTACATTGGTTTTTACTGATAAAATTAGAAATCTCAGTCATGAATTCTGCAGTATATTTTTGTATGGGTTTTTTTTCTCAAGATTATGATCTTCATTCTATTTAATAGTCACCATGACTTTCATGCTCATATCTATATTTAACTGATTTTTGATGTTAAAGATATCAGTTCTTTAATAAAATGACTTCCTTGGTTCTTATTGGTTTTATTTTGTTTGTTTCTATTTTGTGTTTTTTCCTGGAATTATATCTTTTTCTGGTTTCTCACCTACTCAGCCCTCTGAAAAGAAACAACCAGTACAACTCTGGAAGCCTGGTGTGCCAGGGAAGGTGTTTCTGTAACCCTACAAATGAAAAAGAGCTTATTTCAGTGTGTAATCTTGAATCCATGCCTTTTTCCCTTCAAAAATGTATGTAAACGGCTTCTGGCACTTAAAAGTGGGCAAGAGAAGATGCAACAATGCTGTTTCTTTTACTTTAGAAATTGTCAGGGCTTTGCTTGCTTGCTTGCTTGCTCGCTTGCTTGCTCGCTTGCTTGCTTTCTCAGCGTAAATGTTTGCCTGAACCTTTCTACATCAATGATGTTTAAATACATGGATTGGGTGGAGGTTCTGATTTTTCATTTTATGGGGAAAACCTGTACTTGAAGCTCTTGGGTTTGTTTTTTGATTTGGGAGTTGTTACTTTGCGGGGGTGGGGGGGGGTTGGTTTTTGTTTTGGTTTGTTTGTTTTTCTGCCAGGAGCTGTGTCCACCTGGAGGTCTTTATAATTGCGCAGCTCTCTTACTCTGCTCTCTTCTTTTGTAACAGGATTATCCATTGTCTACATGTCTGTTTTCTTTTCCCTGATCGTGTCTCCTTGTTTTTCTTACACATGACCACACATGAATTGATGGGAGACACAGAGAAAATATATAGCCTATTGTTCTCCTTCCCTTGCCTTTTCATGTGGAAGTTTCTCAAAGTAATTCTCCACAAGCTTCTGCCTGTTCTTTGTCCTCATAAATTCTGGTGTTCTTCTTAACTTTGCATGTTGTCTCATTGCCTTTTGGTTCCTCAACAATATCTTCCTTATTTCTAATAAAAACTTTGAATTATGGTTGTAACTACACCCATCATAACAGGACCCAAACAATGACCACAACAATAGGGATGCTGTTGTGGAAGTGGATATCTCATGGGGCCCTACCCTTAGACAAAGAACCACGGGTAGCTAGAAATGCTGAGAGCTGGAGAAATAGTCATTTTGAGGAATAAGTCCCCAATGGCTGTCCCATACCAAGTGACCATCTCTGAAATAATATACTAACAAGCCACACTAAATGAACTGAGCAGGTTGTATTTATACATTTGCATATCTATACATTTATATAACAATTAAAGAGAAAGAATCCATGAATTTGGAAAGGAGTGAAGGAGGAGGGTGCAAGAAAGCAGGTGGAAGGAGAAAAGAGAAGATGAGAAATAATGTACTTATATTTTAATTCTAAAGAATAAAATAGTACTCCATTGTGTAGATGTACCACAATTTCTGTATCTATTCCTCAGTTGAGGGACATCTGGGTTGTTTCCAGTTTCTGGCAATTATAAATAACTATGTCCAATTTCTGGAGGACCCACCAAACTGATTTCCATAGTGGTTGTACCAGCTTGCAGTCCCACCAGCAATGAAGGAGTGTTCTTTTTTCTCCACAACCTCTCCAGCATCTGCTGTCACCTGAGTTTTTTTATCCTAGCCAATCTGACTGGTATGAGGTGGAATCTCAGAGTTGTTTTGATTTGCATTTCCCTAATGACTAAGGATGTTGAACATTTCTTTAGGTGCTTCTCAGCCATTTGGTTGTTCATCAGTAGAGAATTCTTTGTTTAGCTCTGTACCCCATTTTTAATAGGGTTATTTGGCTCTCTGTAGTCTAACTTCTTGAGTTCTTTATATATATTGGATATTAGCCCTCTGACAAGTGGTTATTAGCCCAGAAGTTCAGAATACAGGAAGGACAACCCACAAATCACAAGAAACTCAAGAAGAAGGAAGACCAAAATGTGGACATTTCATTACTTCTTAAAAGGGGGAACAAAATACTCACGGAAGGAGTTGCAGAGACTAACTATGGAACAGAGACTGAAGGAAGGACAAGCCAGCCTAATATAGCTATCTCCTGAGAGGCTCTGACAGTACCTGAGTAATACAGATGTAGAGGCTCACAGCCATCCATTGAACTGAGTACACAGTCACCAATGAAGGAGTTAGAGAAAGGACCAAAGGAGCTGAAGGGTTTGCAGCCCTTTAGGACAAACAACAATATGAACTAACTAGTACCCTCAGAGCTGCCAGGGACTCAACGGCCAACCAAGGACTATACAGGGTGAGACTGATTGTTCTGGCAGCATGTGTATAGTAGAGGATTGCAAAGTCGATCATCAATGGGAGGAGAAGCCCTTGGCCCTGTGAAGGTTCTGTGCCCCAGTGTAGGGTAATGCCAGGACCAATAAGTGGGAGAGGGTGGGGTGGCAGGCATGGGGAGGGAGGAGGCAACAGGAGTTTATTCTAGTTGTTTTTGTTTTTTGGAGGGGAAACTGGGAAAGGAGAAATCATATGACGTGCAAATAAAGAAAATATCTAATAAAAAAAAGAATTTGAATGGAAAAAAAAGAATGGAAGTATCACCAAGGAGAACCAGAATTGAGATAATATCAATAAAACAAATATCCTGACCAATGTTACCTGCCACATCAAAAAAAAAAAAAAAGAATAAAATATATCTAATTTTTTGGACTGGAAAGAATGCTTTATTATGTAGAAAAGCAGAATTACACTTACACTGTTATTCAAGATCAACCCAAAAGACCAAACAAAATGACAGCAATTAATTCATTTTATTCAAGAATAATTCTAGACATTATATTCTCAATTTCCCAATCAAAAGACACACATTAGCCAATTGCATTGGAAAACAGGAATCATTTTTGTTGTGTACAAAAAGCATATTGCAACATCAAAGATGCACACAATCTTATAAATTGAAGAATGGGGAGAATGCATTTCTGCAAATAGGACAGGAGACTTGTAGGTATTGCTATTTTTTCATTGCTTAAGCAAACTTCAAAGGAAAACTATTCAGAAAAGTTAAGGAAAAATTAAATTTTAATTATTTTGTTTTACTCTCGATTAATCCACTCATTGTGGAGACTAATGACATTGGATAGAATATTTCAACACAGGATGGGGCATGCACTGGTCAAGGGTAACTGGTCTTTTCCATTCTACCTCCCAGGAACAACATGGCCCAGCCTCTGGTTACCATTAGTGTGCATCCAGGTTGCTGTCCTTCAGCTCTTACAGATAAAGGGAGCATATGGCTCTGGGTTTTCTCTGCCTGGCTTATTCCACTGAACAGAAAATCCTCCAGTTGTAGGCATTTTGCTGTGAATGGTGGCATTCTTGTCTTTATTTTTTTTGTTTTTTTTTAAAACAATTAAATTTTCAATGTATTTTATCATATTATTCATCTTCCCCAAGTTCTTGCAGATCTTTTCTCCTCCCTGTCCATCTAACTTTATGTTCTTTCTAAAATTAAACAAACAAAAATCCAATACAGCAACTAATATAAAACACTACACAAAAGAACAAACTATAACCAAACAAAAGAGCTTGCACTCATGCATATTCATGCGCACACACACACACACACACACACACACACACGCACACGCACACATACACACACGTACACACACACACACATACACACGCACACGCACACATACACACACACACGCACACATACACACACACGCAACGCACACATACACACACGTACACACACACACACACACACGCACACGCACACATACACACACACACACACGCACACATACACACACACGCACACATACACACACACATACACACACACACATACACACACACGTACACACACACATACACACACGTACACTCACACACACACACGCACACGCACACATACACACAC